>CM043005.1:15944667-16182474 GCA_023678885.1 Pogostemon cablin
CATCAAAAAGTAGGAAATCTGAATCGAAATGAATGAAATGTGGATCGTAACAAGAAAAGGAGCATAAAAATGAATGAAATATGCATCAAAACAAATAAAATTTTGATCGTAACGGGAAAAGGAGCATCAAAATGAAGTAAATATACATCGAAACGAAGGAAATGTTGATCGTAACGAGAAAATGAGCATTAAAATGAAGGAAATATTCATCGAAACGAAGGATATGTTGATCGTAATGAGAAAAGGATCATCAAAATGAAGGAAATATGCATTGAAACAAAGGAAATATTTATCATTATGAGAAAACGAGCATCAAAAAGTAGGAAATCTGCATCGAAACGAATGAAATATTGATCGTAACAAGAAAAGGAGCATCAAAATGAAGGAAATATGCATCAAAACGAAGGAAATGTTGATCGTAACGAGAAAATGAGCATTAAAATGAAGGAAATATTCATCAAAACGAAGGAAATGTTAATCGTAACGAGAAAATGAGCATTAAAATGATGGAAAAATTAATCAAAACGAAGGAAATGTTGATCGTAATGAGAAAAAGGATCATCAAAATGAAGGAAATATGCATTGAAACAAAGGAAATATTGATCATAATGAGAAAACGATCATCAAAAAGTAGGAAATATGCATCAAAACGAATGAAATGTTGAACGTAACATGAAAAGGAGCATCAAAATGAAGGAAATATGCATCAAAATGAAGGAAATGTTGATCGAAACGAGAAAATGAGCATTAAATTGAAGGAAATATTCATCGAAACGAAGGAAATATACATCGAAATGCAGGAAATATTGATCGTACACTAGAAAAAGTGAATCAAAATGAAGGAAATATGCATCGAATAGAAGGAAATATTGATCGTAACGAGAAAATGAGCATCAAAATGAAGGAAATATAAATCGAAACGAAAGAAATATTGCTCGTAACAAGAGAAGGAGCATCAAAATGAAGGAAATATGCATTAAAACGTAGGAAATATAGATCGTAACGAGAAAACGAGCATCAAAAAGAAGGAAATCTGCATCGAAACGAATGAAATGTTGATCGTAACGAGAAAAGGAGCATCAAAATGATGTAAATATACATCGAAAAGAAGGAAATGTTAATCGTAACGAGAAAATGAGCATCAAAATGAAGGAAATATGCATCAAAACGAAGTAAATGTTGATCGTAAACTAGAAAAAGTGAATCAAAATGAAGGAAATATGCATTGAATATAAGGAAATATTGATCGTAACGAGAAAATGAGCATCAAAATGAAGGAAACATGAATCGAAATGAAGAAAATGTTGATCGTAACGAGAAATGGAGTATCAAAATGATGAAAATATGCATCGAAACGAAGGTAATATTGATCGTAACGAGAAAATGAGAATCAAAACGAAGGAAATATGCATCGAAATGAAGTTAATGCTGATCGTAAGGATAAAATGAGAATCAATACGATGGAAATATGCATTAAAACGTAAGAAGTATAGATCGTAACGAGAAAACGAGCATCAAAAAGAAGGAAATCTGCATCGAAACGAATGAAATGTTGATCGTAACGAGAAAAGGAGCATCAAAATGATGTAAATATACATAGAAAAGAAGGATATGTTAATCGTAACGAGAAATAGAACATCAAAATGAAGGAAATAAGCATCGAAATGAAGGTAATATTGATCATAACAAGAAAATGTGAATCTAAACGAAGGAAATATGCATCAAAACGAAGGTAATATTGATCGTAAAGAGAAAATGAGAATCAAAACGAAGGAAATATGCATCAAAACAAAGGAAATATTGATAGTAACGAGAAAACGAGCATCAAAAAGAAGAAAATCCGCATCGAAACGAATGAAATGTTGATCGTAACGTGGAAAGGAGCATCAAAATGAAGTAAATATGCATCGAAACGAAGGAAATGTTGATCGTAACGAGAAAATGAGCATTAAAATGAAGGAAATATTCATCGAAACGAAGGAAATGTTGATCGTAATGAGAAAAGGAGCATCAAAATGAACTAAATATGCATCGAAACGAAGGAAATGCTGATCGTAACGAGAAAATGAGCATTAAAATGAAGGAAATATGCATCGAAATGAAGGAAATATTCCTCGAAACGAAGGAAATGTTGATCGTAATGAGAAAAGGAGCATCAAAATTAAGTAAATATGTATCGAAACAAAGGAAATATTGATCATAATGAGAAAATGAGCACCAAAAAGTAGGAAATCTGAATCGAAATGAATGAAATGTGGATCGTAACAAGAAAAGGAGCATAAAAATGAATGAAATATGCATCAAAACAAAGGAAATTTTGATCGTAACGGGAAAAGGAGCATCAAAATGAAGTAAATATACATCGAAACGAAGGAAATATTGATCATAACGAGAAAATGAGCATTAAAATAAATGAAATATTCATCGAAACGAAGGAAATGTTGATCGTAATGTGAAAAGGATCATCAAAATGAAGGAAATATGCATCGAAACAAAGGAAATATTGATCATAATGAGAAAACGAGCATAAAAAATTAGGAAATCTGCATCGAAACGAAAGAAATGTTGATCGTAACAAGAAAAGGAGCATCAAAATGAAGGAAATATGCATCAAAACGAAAGAAATGTTGATCGTAACGAGAAAATAAGCATAAAAAGAAGGAAATATGCATCGAAACGAATGAAATGTTGATCGTAACAAGAAAAGGAGCATCAAAATGAAGGAAATATGCATCGAAACGAAGGAAATATTGATCGTACACTAGAAAAAGTGAATCAAAATGAAGGAAATATGCATCGAATAGAATGAAATATTGATCGTAACGAGAAAATGAGCATCAAAATAAAGGAAATATGAATCGAAACTAAGGAAATATTGATCTTAAAGAAAAATGGAGTATCAAAATGAAGGAAATGTGCATCGAAACAAAGGAAATGTTGATCGTAACGAGAAAAAGAACATCAAAATGAAGTAAATATACATTGAAAACGAAGGAAATATTGATCGTAACGAGAAAATGAGCATTAAAATGAAGGAAATATTCATCGAAACGAAAGAAATATTGATCGTATTGAGAAAATGTATATCAAAATGAAGGAAATATGCATTGAAACAAAGGAAATATTGATCATAATGAGAAAACGAGCATCAAAAAGTAGGAAATCTGCATCGAAACGAAAGAAATGTTGATCGTAACAAGAAAAGGAGCATCAAAATGAAGGAAATAAGTATCAAAACTAAGGAAATGTTGATCGTAACGAGAAAATGAGCATAAAAAAGAAGGAAATATGCATCGAAACGAATGAAATATTGATCGTAACAAGAAAAGGAGCATCAAAATGAAGGAAATATGCATCGAAACGAAGGAAATGTTGATCGTACACTAGAAAAAGTGAATCAAAATGAAAGAAATATGCATCGAATAGAAGGAAATATTGATCGTAACGAGAAAATGAACATAAAAATAAAGGAAATATGAATCGAAACGAAGGAAATATTGATCGTAAAGAAAAATAGAGCATCAAAATGAAGGAAATATTCATCGAAACGAAGGAAATGTTTATCGTAACGAGAAAATGAGCATTAAAATGATGGAAAAATTCATCGAAACGAAGGAAATGTTGATCGAAATGAGAAAAGGATCATCAAAATGAAGGAAATATGCATTGAAACAAAGGAAATATTGATCATAATGAGAAAACGATCATCAAAAAGTATGAAATATGCATCGAAACGAATGAAATGTTGATCGCAACAAGAAAAGGAGCATCAAAATGAAGGAAATATGCATCAAAATGAAGGAAATGTTGATCGAAATGAGAAAATGAGCATTAAATTGAAGGAAATATTCATCGAAACAAAGGAAATATGCATCGAAACGCAGGAAATATTGATCGTACACTAGAAAAAATGAATCAAAATGAAGGAAATATGCATCGAATAGAAGGAACTAATGATCGTAACGAGAAAATGAGCATCAAAATGAAGGAAATATGAATCGAAACGAAGGAAATATTGATCGTAAAGAGAAATCGAGCATCAAAATGAAGGAAATGTGCATCGTAACGAAGGTAATATTGATCGTAACGAGAAAATAAGAATCAAAACAAAGGAAATATGCATCGAAACAAACGTAATGTTGATCGTAAAGAGAGAATGAGAATCAAAATGAAGGAAATATGCATTGAAACATAGGAAATATGCATCGAAATAAAGGGAATTTTGTTCGTAACGAGAAAACGTGCATCAAAAATAAGGAAATCTGCATCGAAACAAATGAAACGTTGATCGTAACAAGAAAAAGAACGTCAAAGTAAAGTAAATATGCATCGAAACGAAGGAAATGCTGACCGTTACGAGAAAATGAGCGTCAAAATTAAGGAAATATGCATCGAAACGAAGGAAATATTGATTGTGACGATAAAATGAGCATTAAAATGAAGGAAATATTCATCGAAACGAAGAAAATATTAATCGTAATGAGAAAAGGAGCATTAAAATGAAGGGAATATGCATCGAAACAAAAGAAAAACTGATCATAACGAGAAAATGAGCATCAAACAGAAGGAAATATGCATCGAAACGAATGAAATATTGATTGTAACATGAAAAGGAGCATCAAAATGAAGGAAATATGCATCAAAACGAAGTAAATGTTAATCGTAAACTAGAAAAAGTGAATCAAAATGAAGGAAATATGCATCGAATATAAGGAAATATTGATCGTAACGAGAAAATGAGCATCAAAATGAAGGAAGCATGAATAGAAACGAAGGAAATATTGATCGTAACGAGAAATGGAGTATCAAAATGAAGAAAATATGTATCGAAACGAAGGTAATATTGATCGTAACGAGAAAATGAGAATCAAAATGAAGGAAATATGCATCGAAATGAAGTTAATGCTGATCGTAAAGATAAAATGAGAATCAATACGAATGAAATATGCATTAAAACGTAGGAAATATAGATCGTAACGAGAAAACGAGCATAAAAAAAAGGAAATCTATATCGAAACGAATGAAATGTTAATCGTAACGAGAAAAGGAGAATCCAAAAGAAGGAAATATGGATCAAAACGAAGGTAATGTTGATCGTAAAGAGAAAATGAGAATCAAAACGAAGGAAATATGCATCAAAACAAAGGAAATATTGATAGTAACGAGAAAACGAGCATCAAAATGAAGGAAATCTACATCGAAACGAATGAAATGTTGATCGTAACGTGGAAAGGAGCATCTAAATGAAGTAAATATGCATCGAAACGAAGGAAATGTTGATCGTAAAGAGAAAATGAGCATTAAAATGAAGGAAATATTCATCGAAACGAAGGAAATATTGATTGTAATGAGAAAAGAAGCATCAAAATGAACTAAATATGCATCAAAACGAAGGAAATGCTGATCGTAACGAGAAAATGAGCATCAAAATGAAGTAAATATACATCGAAAAGAAGGAAATGTTAATCGTAACGAGAAATAGAGCATCAAAATGAAGGAAATAAGTATCGAAATGAAGGTAATATTGATCATAACGAGAAAATAAGAATCCAAACGAAGGAAATATACATCAAAATGAAGGTAATGTTGATCGTAAAGAGAAAATGAGAATCAAAACGAACGAAATATGCATCAAAACAAAGGAAATATTGATAGTAACGAGAAAATGAGCTTCAAAAAGAAGGAAATCTGCATCGAAACGAATGAAATGTTGATCGTAACGTAGAAATGAGCATCAAAATGAAGTAAATATGCATCGAAACGAAGAAAATGTTGATCGTAATGAGAAAATGAGCCTTAAAATGAAGGAAATATTCATCGAAACGAAGGAAATGTTGATCGTAATGAGAAAAGGAGCATCAAAATGAACTAAATATGCATCAAAACGAAGGAAATGCTGATCGTAACGAGAAAATGAGCATCAAAATAAAGGAAATATGCATCGAAATGAAGGAAATATTCCTCAAAATGAAGGAAATGTTGATCGTAATGAGAAAAGGAGCATCAAAATTAAGTAAATATGCATCGAAACAAAGGAAATATTGATCATAATGAGAAAATGAGCATCAAAAAGTAGGAAATCTGCATCGAAATGAATGAAATGTGGATCGTAACAAGAAAAGGAGCATAAAAATGAATGAAATATGCATCAAAACAAAGAAAATTTTGATCGTAACAGGAAAAGGAGCATCAAAATGAAGTAAATATACATCAAAACGAAGGAAATGTTGATCGTAACGAGAAAATGAGCATTAAAATAAAGGAAATATTCATCGAAACGAAGAAAATGTTGATCGTAATGAGAAAAGGATCATCAAAATGAAGGAAATATGCATTAAAACAAAGGAAATATTGATCATAATGAGAAAACGAGCATTAAAAGTAGGAAATATGCATCGAAACGAATGAAATGTTGATCGTAACAAGAAAAGGAGCATCAAAATGAAGGAAATATGCATCGAAACGAAGGAAATGTTGATCGTACACTAGAAAAAGTGAATCAAAATAAAGGAATAATGCATCGAATAGAAGAAAATATTGATCGTAACGAGAAAATGAGCATCAAAATGAAGGAAATATGAATCGAAACGAAAGAAATATTGATCGTAAAGAAAAATGGAGCATCAAAATGAAGGAAATGTGCATTGAAATAAAGAAAATATTGATCGTAACGAGAAAAGGAGCATCAAAATGAAGTAAATATACATCGAAACGAAGGAAATATTGATCGTAACGAGAAATAGAGCATCAAAATGAAGGAAATAAGCATCGAAATGAAGGTAATATTGATCATAACGAGAAAATGAGAATCCAAACGAAGGAAATATGCATCAAAACAAAGGTTATGTTGATCGTAAAGAGAAAATGAGAATCAAAACGAAGGAAATATGCATCAAAACAAAGGAAATATTGATAGTAACGAGAAAATGATCATCAAAAAGAAGGAAATCTGCATCGAAACGAATGAAATGTTGATCGTAACGTTGAAAGGAACATCAAAATGAAGTAAATATGCATCGAAATGAAGGAAATGTTGATCGTAACGAGAAAATGAGCATTAAAATGAAGGAAATATTCATCAAAACGAAGAAAATATTGATCGCAATGAGAAAAGGAGCGTCAAAATGAACTAAATATGCGTCAAAACCAACGAAATGATGATCGTAACGAGAAAATGAGCATCAAAATGAAGGAAATATGCATCGAAATGAAGGAAATATTCCTCGAAACGAAGGAAATGTTGATCGTAATGAGAAAAGGAGCATCAAAATTAAGTAAATATGCATCGAAACAAAGGAAATATTGATCATAATGAGAAAATGAGCATCAAAAAGTAGGAAATCTGCATCGAAATGAATGAAATGTGGATCGTAACAAGAAAAGGAGCATCAAAATGAAGGAAATATTCATCGAAACGAAAGAAATGTTGATCGTAATGTGAAAAGGATCATCAAAATGATGGAAATATGCATCAAAACAAAGGAAATATTGATCATAATGAGAAAACGAGCATTAAAAAGTAGGAAATATGCATCTAAATGAATGAAATGTTGAACGTAACAAGAAAAGGAGCATCAAAATAAAGGAAATATGCATCGAAACGAAGTAAATGTTGATCGTACACTAGAAAAAGTGAATCAAAATGAAGAAAATATGCATCGAATAGAAGAAAATATTGATCGTAATGAGAAAATGAGCATCAAAATGAAGGAAATATGAATCGAAACATAGGAAATATTGATCGTAAAGAAAAATGGAGCATCAAAATGATGGAAATGTGCATCAAAATAAAGGAAATGTTGATCGTAACGAGAAAAGGAGAATCAAAATGAAGTAAATATACATCGAAACAAAGGAAATATTGATCGTAATGAGAAAATGAGCATTAAAATGAAGGAAATATTCATCGAAACGAAGGAAATTTTGATCGTAATGAGAAAAGGATCATCAAAATGAAGGAAATATGCATTGAAACAAAGGAAATATTGATCATAATGAGAAAACGAGCATAAAAAAGTAGGAAATCTGCATCGAAATGAATAAAATATTGATCGTAACAAGAAAGGCGCATCAAAATGAATGAAATATGCATCAAAACGAAGGAAATGTTGATCGTAACGAGAAAATGAGCATTAAAATGAAGGAAATATGCATTGAAACAAAGGAAATATGCATCGAAACAAAGGGAATTTTGATCGTAATGAAAAAATGAGCATCAAAAAGAAGGAAATCTGCATCGAAACGAATAAAATATTGATCGTAACAAGAAAAGGAACGTCAAAGTAAAGTAAATTTGCATCGAAACGAAGGAAATGCTAATCGTAATGAGAAAATGAGCATCAAAATGAAGGAAATATGCATCGAAATGAAGGAAATATTGATCGTGACGATAAAATGAGCATCAAAATGAAGGAAATATTCATCGAAATGAAGGAAATGTTGATCGTAATGAGAAAATGAGTATCAAAATAAAGAGAATATGCATCGAAACGAAAAAAATATTGATCATAACGAGAAAATGAGCATCAAAAAGAAGGAAATATGCATCGAAACGAATGAAATATTGATCGTAACAAGAAAAGGAGCATCAAAATGAAGGAAATATGCATCAAAACGAAGTAAATGTTTACCGTAAACTAGAAAAAGTGAATCAAAATGAAGGAAATATGCATCTAATATAAGAAAATATTGATCGTAACGAGAAAATGAGCATCAAAATGAAGGAAATATGAATCGAAATAAAGTAAATTTTGATCGTAACGAGAAATGGAGTATCAAAATGAAGAAAATATGCATCGAAACGAAGGTGATATTGATCGTAACGAGAAAATGAGAATCAAAACGAAGGAAATATGCATCGAAACGAAGGTAATGCTGATCGTAAAGAGAAAATTAAAATCAATACGAAGGAAATATGCATTGAAACGAGAAAACATAGTTCGTAACGAGAAAACGAGCATAAAAAAGAAGGAAATCTGCATCGAAACGAATGAAATGTTGATCGTATCGAGAAAAGGAGCATCAAAATGATGTAAATATACATCGAAAAGAAGGAAATATTAATCTTAATGAGAAATAGAGCATCAAAATGAAGGAAATAAGCATCGAAACGTAGGTAATATTGATCATAACGAGAAAATAAAAATCAAAACGTAGGAAATATGCATCGAAACGAAGGTAAAGTTGATCGTAAAGAGAAAATGAGAATCAAAACAAAGAAAATATGAATCAAAACAAAGGAAATATTGATAGTAACGAGAAAACGGGCATTAAAAAGAAGGAAATCTGCATCGAAACGAATGAAATGTTGATCGTAACGTGAGAAGGAGCATCAAAATGAAGTAAATATGCATCGAAACGAAGGAAATGCTGATCATAACGAGAAAATGAGCATCAAAATAAAGGAAATATGCATCGAAACGAAGGGAATATTGATTGTGACGATAAAATGAGCATCAAAATGAAGGAAATATTCATTGAAACGAAGGAAATGTTGATCGTAATGAGAAAAGGAGCATCAAAATGAAGGGAATATGAATCAAAACAAAAGAAATATTGATCATAACAAGAAAATGAGCATCAAACAGAAGGAAATATGCATTGAAACGAAAGAAATATTGATCGTAACAAGAAAAGGAGCATCAAAATGAAGGAAATATGCATCAAAACGAAGTAAATGTTGATCATAAACTAGAAAAAGTGAATCAAAATGAAGGAAATATGCATCGAATATAAGGAAATATTGATCGTAACAAGTAAATGAGCATCAAAATGAAGGAAATATGAATCGAAACGAAGAAAATGTTGATCGTAACGAGGAATGGAGTATCAAAATGAAGAAAATATGCATCGAAACGAAGGTAATATTGATCATAACGAGAAAATGAGAATCAAAACGAAGAAAATATGCATCGAAACGAAGGTAATGCTGATCGTAAAGAGAAAATGAGAATCAATATGAAGGAAATATGCATTGAAACGTAAGAAATATTGATAGTAACGAGAAAACGAGCATTATAAAGAAGGAAATCTGCATCGAAACGAATGAAATGTTGATCGTAACGTGAGAAGGAGCATCAAAATGAAGTAAATATGCATCAAAACGAAGGAAATATTGGTCGTAACGAGAAAATGAGCATTAAAATGAAGGAATTATTCATCGAAACGAAGGAAATGTTGATCTTAATGAGAAAAGGAGCATCAAAATGAACTAAATATGCATCAAAACGAAGGAAATGCTGATCGTAATGAGAAAATGAGCATCAAAATGAAGGAAATATGCATCGAAATGAGGGAAATATTCCTCAGAACGAAGGAAATGTTGATCATAATGAGAAAAGGAACATCAAAATTAAGTAAATATGCAACAAAACAAAGGAAATATTGATCATAATGAGAAAAAGAGCATAAAAAAGTAGGAAATCTGCATTGGAACGAATAAAATGTTGATCGTAACAAGAAAAGGAGCATCAAAATGAAGGAAATATGCATCGAAACAAATGAAATTTTGATCGTAACGGGAAAAGGAGCATCAAAATGAAGTAAATATACATCGAAACGAAGGAAATATTTATCGTAACGAGAAAATGAGCATTAAAATGAAGGAAATATTCATCGAAACGAAGGAAATGTTGATTGTAATGAGAAAAGGATCGTCAAAATGAAGGAAATATGAATCGAAACAAAAGAAATATTGATCATAATGAGAAAACGAGCATAAGAAAGTAGGAAATCTGCATCGAAACGAATGAAATGTTGATGGTAACAAAAAAAGGAGCATCAAAATGAAGTAAATATGCATCGAAACGAAGGAAATGTTGATCGTAACGAGAAAAGGAGCATCAAAATGAAGGAAATATGCATCGAAACGAAGGAAATGTTGATCGTACACTAGAAAAAGTGAATCAAAATGAAGGAAATATGCATCGAATAGAAGGAAATACTGATTGTAACGAGAAAATGAGCATCAAAATGAAGGAAATATTCCTCGAAACAAAGGAAATATTGATCGTAAAGAAAAATGTAGCATCAAAATGAAGGAAATGTGCATCGAAACGAAGGTAATATTTATCGTAAAGAGAAAATGAGAATCAAAATCAAGGAAATATGCATTGAAACAAAGTAAATATGCATCGAAATAAAGGGAATTTTGATCGTAACGAGAAAACTAGCATAAAAAAGAAGGAAATCTGAATCGAATCGAATGAAATGTTGATCGTAACAAGAAAAGGAACGTCAAAGTAAAGAAAATATGCATCGAAACGAAGGAAATGCTGATCGTAACGAGAAAATTAGCATCAAAATGAAGGAAATATGCATCGAAACAAAGGAAATATTGATCGTGACGATAAAATGAGCATCAAAATGAAGGAAATATTCATCGAAATGAAGGAAATGTTAATCGTAATGAGAAAAGGAGCATCAAAATGAAGGAAATATGAATCGAAACGAAGGAAATGTTGATCGTAACGTGAAATGGAGCATCAAAATGAAGAAAATATGCATCGAAACGAAGGTAATATTGATCGTAACGAGAAAATGAGAATCAAAACGAACGAAATATGCATCGAAATGAAGGTAATGCTGATCGTAAAGAGAAAATGAGAATCAATACGAAGGAAATATGCATTGAAACGTAGGAAATATAGATCGTAACGAGAAATCGAGGTTCAAAAAGAAGGAAATCTTCATCAAAACGAATGAAATGTTGATCGTTACGAGAAAAGGATCACCAAAATGATGTAAATATACATCGAAGAGAAGGAAATGTTAATCGTAATGAGAAATAGAGCATCAAAATAAAGAAAATAAGAATCGAAACGAAGGTAATATTGATCATAACGAGAAAATGAGAATCAAACAGAAGAAAATATGCATCAAAACAAAGGAAATATTGATAGTAACGAGAAAATGAGCATTAAAAATAAGGAAATCTGCATCTAAACGAATGAAATGTTGATCGTAACGTGAGAAGGAGCATCAAAATGAAGTAAATATGCATCGAAACGAAGGAAATGCTGATCATAACGAGAAAATGAGCATCAAAATAAAGGAAATATGCATCGAAACGAAGGGAATATTGATTGTGACGATAAAATGAGCATCAAAATGAAGGAAATATTCATTGAAACGAAGGAAATGTTGATCGTAATGAGAAAAGGAGCATCAAAATGAAGGGAATATGAATCAAAACAAAAGAAATATTGATCGTAACAAGAAAAGGAGCATCAAAATGAAGGAAATATGCATCAAAACGAAGTAAATGTTGATCATAAACTAGAAAAAGTGAATCAAAATGAAGGAAATATGCATCGAATATAAGGAAATATTGATCGTAACAAGTAAATGAGCATCAAAATGAAGGAAATATGAATCAAAACGAAGAAAATGTTGATCGTAACGAGGAATGGAGTATCAAAATGAAGAAAATATGCATCGAAACGAAGGTAATATTGATCATAACGAGAAAATGAGAATCAAAACGAAGAAAATATGCATCGAAACGAAGGTAATGCTGATCGTAAAGAGAAAATGAGAATCAATATGAAGGAAATATGCATTGAAACGTAAGAAATATTGATAGTAACGAGAAAACGAGCATTATAAAGAAGGAAATCTGCATCGAAACGAATGAAATGTTGATCGTAACGTGAGAAGGAGCATCAAAATGAAGTAAATATGCATCAAAACGAAGGAAATATTGGTCGTAACGAGAAAATGAGCATTAAAATGAAGGAATTATTCATCGAAACGAAGGAAATGTTGATCTTAATGAGAAAAGGAGCATCAAAATGAACTAAATATGCATCAAAACGAAGGAAATGCTGATCGTAATGAGAAAATGAGCATCAAAATGAAGGAAATATGCATCGAAATGAGGGAAATATTCCTCAGAACGAAGGAAATGTTGATCATAATGAGAAAAGGAACATCAAAATTAAGTAAATATGCAACAAAACAAAGGAAATATTGATCATAATGAGAAAAAGAGCATAAAAAAGTAGGAAATCTGCATTGGAACGAATAAAATGTTGATCGTAACAAGAAAAGGAGCATCAAAATGAAGGAAATATGCATCGAAACAAATGAAATTTTGATCGTAACGGGAAAAGGAGCATCAAAATGAAGTAAATATACATCGAAACGAAGGAAATATTTATCGTAACGAGAAAATGAGCATTAAAATGAAGGAAATATTCATCGAAACGAAGGAAATGTTGATTGTAATGAGAAAAGGATCGTCAAAATGAAGGAAATATGAATCGAAACAAAAGAAATATTGATCATAATGAGAAAACGAGCATAAGAAAGTAGGAAATCTGCATCGAAACGAATGAAATGTTGATGGTAACAAAAAAAGGAGCATCAAAATGAAGTAAATATGCATCGAAACGAAGGAAATGTTGATCGTAACGAGAAAAGGAGCATCAAAATGAAGGAAATATGCATCGAAACGAAGGAAATGTTGATCGTACACTAGAAAAAGTGAATCAAAATGAAGGAAATATGCATCGAATAGAAGGAAATACTGATTGTAACGAGAAAATGAGCATCAAAATGAAGGAAATATTCCTCGAAACAAAGGAAATATTGATCGTAAAGAAAAATGTAGCATCAAAATGAAGGAAATGTGCATCGAAACGAAGGTAATATTTATCGTAAAGAGAAAATGAGAATCAAAATCAAGGAAATATGCATTGAAACAAAGTAAATATGCATCGAAATAAAGGGAATTTTGATCGTAACGAGAAAACTAGCATAAAAAAGAAGGAAATCTGAATCGAATCGAATGAAATGTTGATCGTAACAAGAAAAGGAACGTCAAAGTAAAGAAAATATGCATCGAAACGAAGGAAATGCTGATCGTAACGAGAAAATTAGCATCAAAATGAAGGAAATATGCATCGAAACAAAGGAAATATTGATCGTGACGATAAAATGAGCATCAAAATGAAGGAAATATTCATCGAAATGAAGGAAATGTTAATCGTAATGAGAAAAGGAGCATCAAAATGAAGGAAATATGAATCGAAACGAAGGAAATGTTGATCGTAACGTGAAATGGAGCATCAAAATGAAGAAAATATGCATCGAAACGAAGGTAATATTGATCGTAACGAGAAAATGAGAATCAAAACGAACGAAATATGCATCGAAATGAAGGTAATGCTGATCGTAAAGAGAAAATGAGAATCAATACGAAGGAAATATGCATTGAAACGTAGGAAATATAGATCGTAACGAGAAATCGAGGTTCAAAAAGAAGGAAATCTTCATCAAAACGAATGAAATGTTGATCGTTACGAGAAAAGGATCACCAAAATGATGTAAATATACATCGAAGAGAAGGAAATGTTAATCGTAATGAGAAATAGAGCATCAAAATAAAGAAAATAAGAATCGAAACGAAGGTAATATTGATCATAACGAGAAAATGAGAATCAAACAGAAGAAAATATGCATCAAAACAAAGGAAATATTGATAGTAACGAGAAAATGAGCATTAAAAATAAGGAAATCTGCATCTAAACGAATGAAATGTTGATCGTAACGTGAGAAGGAGCATCAAAATGAAGTAAATATGCATCGAAACGAAGGAAATGCTGATCGTAACGAGAAAATGAGCATCAAAATGAAGAAAATATGCATCGAAACGAAAGAAATATTGGTCGTGGCAATAAAATGAGCATCAAAATGAAGGAAATATTCATCGAAACAAAGAAAATATTGATCGTAATGAGAAAAGGAGCATCAAAATGAAGGAAATATGCATCAAAACGAAGTAAATGTTGATCGTAAACTAGAAAAAGTGAATCAAAATGAAGGAAATATGCATCGAATATAAGGAAATATTGATCGTAACGAGAAAATGAGCATCAAAATGAAGGAAATATGAATCGAAATGAAGGAAATGTTGATCGTAACGAGAAATGGAGTATCAAAATGATGAAAATATGCATCGAAACGAAGGTAATATTGTTCGTAACAAGAAAATGAGAATCAAAACGAAGGAAATATGCATCGAATTGAAGGTAATTCAGATATTAAAGAGAAAATGAAAATCAATACGAATGAAATATGCATTGAAACATTGGAAATACAGATCGTAACGAGAAAACGAGCATCAAAAAGATGGAAATCTGCATCGAAACGAATGAAATGTTGATCGTAACGAGAAAATGAGCATCAAAATGATGTAAATATACATCGAAAAGAAGGAAATGTTAATCGTAATGAGAAACAGAGCATCAAAATGAAGGAAATAAGATTGAAACGAAGGTAATATTGATCATAACGAGAAAATGAGAATCAAAACGAAGGAAATATGCATCGAAACGAAGGTAATGTTGATCGTAAAGAGAAAATGAGAATCAAAACGAAGGAAATATGCATCAAAACAAAGGAAATATTGATAGTAACGAGAAAACAAGCATTAAAAAGAAGGAAATCTGCATCGAAACGAATGAAATGTTGATCGTAACGTCAGAAGGAGCATCAAAATGAAGTAAATATGCATCGAAACGAAGGAAATATTGATCTTAACGAGAAAATGAGCAATAAAATGAAGGAAATATTCATCGAAACGAAGGAAATGTTGATCGTAATGAGAAAATGAACATCAAAATGAACTAAATATGCATCAAAACTAAGGAAATGCTGATCGTAACGAGAAAATGAGCATCAAAATGAAGGAAATATGCATCGAAATGAAGGAAATATTCCTCGAAACGAAGGAAATGTTGATCGTAATGAGAAAAGGAGCATCAAAATTAAGTAAATATGCATCGAAACAAATAAAATATTGATCATAATGAGAAAATGAGCATAAAAAAGTAGGAAATCTGCATCGAAACGAATGAAATGTTGATCGTAACAAGAAAATGAGCATCAAAATAAAGAAAATATGCATCGAAACAAATGAAATTTTGATCGTAACGGGAAAAGGAGCATCAAAATGAAGTAAACATACATCGAAATGAAAGAAATGTTGATCGTAACGATAAAATGAGCATTAAAATGAATGAAATATTCATCAAAACGAAGGAAATGTTGATTGTATTGAGAAAAGGATCGTCAAAATGAAGGAAATATGCATCGAAACAAAGGAAATATTGATCATAATGAGAAAATGAGCATCAGAAAGTAGGAAATCTGCATCGAAATGAATGAAATATTGATCGTAACACGAAAAGGAGCATCAATATGAAGGAAATATGCATCAAAACGAAGGAATTGTCGGTCGCAATGAGAAAACGAGCATAAAAAAGAAAGAAATATGCATCGAAACGAGTGAAATGTTAATCATAACAAGAAAAGGAGCATCAAAATGAAGGAAATATGCATCGAAACGAAGGAAATGTTGATCGTACACTAGAAAAAGTGAATCAAAATGAAGAAAATATGCATCGAATAGAGGGAAATATTGATCGTAATGAGAAAATGAGCATGAAAATGAAGGAAATATTCCTCGAAACGAAGGAAATATTAATCGTAAAGAAAAATGGAGCATCAAAATGAAGGAAATCTGCATCGAAACGAAGGTAATATTGATCGTAACAAGAAAATGAGAATCAAAACGAAGGAAATATGCATCAAAACAAAGGTAATGTTGATCGTAAAGAGAAAATGAGAATCAAAATGAAGGAAATATGCATTGAAACAAAGGAAATATGCATCGAAACCAAGGGAATTTTGATCGTAACGAGAAAACGTGCGTAAAAAATAAGGAAATCTGCATCGAATCGAATGAAATGTTGATCGTAACAAGAAAAGGAACGTCAAAGTAAAGTAAATATGCCTCGAAACGAAGGAAATGCTGATCGTAACGAGAAAATTTGCATCAAAATGAAGGAAATATGCATCGAAACGAAGGAAATATTGATCGTGACGATAAATGAGCATCAAAATGAAGGAAATATTCATCGAAATGAAGGAAATGTTGATTGTAATGAGAAAAGGAGAATCAAAACGAAGGAAATATGAATCAAAACGAAGGAAATGTTGATCGTAACGTGAAATGGAGCATCAAAATGAAGAAAATATGCATCGAAACGAAGGTAATGCTGATCGTAAAGAGAAAATGAGAATCAATACGAAGGAAATATGCATTGAAACATAGGAAATATAGATTGTAACGAGAAAACGAGCTTCAAAAAGAAGGAAATCTGCATCGAAACGAATGAAATATTGATCGTAACGAGGAAAGGAGCACCAAAATGATGTAAATATACATCGAAGAGAAGGAAATGTTAATCGTAATGAGAAATAGAGCATCAAAATAAAGGAAATAAGCATCGAAACAAAGGTAATATTGATCATAACGAGAAAATGAGAATCAAAACGAAGAAAATATGCATCGAAATGAAGGTAATGTTGATCGTAAAGAGAAAATCAGAATCAAAACGAAGGAAATATGCATCAAAACGAAGGAAATATTGATAGTAACGAGAAAACGAGCATCAAAAAGAAGGAAATCTGCATTGAAACGAATGAAATATTGATCGTAACGTGAAAAGGAGCATCAAAATGAATTAAATATGCATCGAAACGAAGGAAATGTTGATCGTAACGAGAAAATGAGCATTAAAATGAAGAAAATATTCATCGAAATGAAGGAAATGTTGATCGTAATGAGAAAAGAAGCATCAAAATGAAGAAAATATGCATCGAAACAAAGGAAATGCTGATCGTAATGAGAAAATGAGCATCAAAATGAAGGAAATATGCATCGAAATGACGGAAATATTGATCTTGACGATAAAATGAGCATCAAAATGAAGGAAATATTCCTCGAAACGAAGGAAATATTGATCGTAAAGAGAAAAAGAGCATCAAAATAAAGGAAATATGCATCAGAACGAAGGAAATATTGATCGTAACGAGAAAATGAGCATTAAATGAAGGAAATATTCATCGAAACGAAGAAAATATTGATCATAACGAGTAAACCAGCATCAAAAAGAATGAAATCTTCATCGAAACGAATGAAATGTCGATCGTAACAAGAAAAGGAACGTCAAAATAAAGTAAATATGCATCGAAACGAAGGAAATGCTGATCGTAACGAGAAAATGAGCATCAAAATGAAGAAAATATGCTTCGAAACCATGGAAATATTGATCGTGACGATAAAATGAGCATCAAAATGAAGGAAATATTTATCAAAATGAAGGAAATATTGATCGTAATGAGAGAAGGAGCATCAAAATGAAGGAAATATGCATTGAAATGAAGGAAATATTGATCATAACGAGAAAATGAATGAAATATGCATCGAAGAAGGAAATGTTGATAATAATGAGAAAATGAGCATCAAAATAAAGGAAATATTCATCGAAACGAAAGAAATATTGATCGTAATGAAAAAAGGAGCATAAAAATGAAGAAAACATGCCTTGTAACAAGGGAAATATTGATCATAATGAGAAAACGAGCATAAAAAAGTAGGAAACCAGAATCGAAACGAATGAAATGTTGATCGTAACAAGAAAAGGAGCATCAAAATAAAGGAAATATGCATCGAAACGAAGAAAATGTTTTTCGTAATGAGAAAATGAGCATTAAATGAAGGAAATATTCATCGAATCGAAGGAAATATTGATCGTAATGAGAAAAATAGCATCAAAATGAAGGAAATATGCATCGAAACAAAGGAAATTTTGATCGTAACGAGAGAACAAGTATCAAAAAGAAGGAAATCTGCATCGAAACGAATGAAATAATGATCGTAACAAGAAAAGGAACATCAAAATAAAGTAAATATGCATGGAAACGAAGGAAATGCTGATCGTAATGAGAAAATGAGCCTCAAAATGAAGTAAATATGCATCGAAATGAAGGAAATATGCATCGAAACAATGGGAATTTTGATCGTAATGAGAAAACGAGCATCAAAAAGAAGGAAATTTGCATCGAAATGAATGAAATATTGATCGTAACAAGAAAAGAAACGTCAAAATGAAGTAAATATGCATCGAAACGAAGGAAATGTTGATCGTAACGAGAAAATGAGCATCAAAATGAAGGAAATACGCATCAAAACGAAGGAAATATTGATCGTGACGATAAAATGAGCATCAAAATGAAGGAAATATTCATCGAAATAAAGGAAATGTTGATCGTAATGAGAAAAGGAGCGTCAAAAGAAGGAAATATGCATCGAAACGAAGGAAATATTATTCATAACGAGAAAATGAGCATTAAAAAGAAGGAAATCTGCAACGAAATGAATGAAATGTTGATCTTAAGGAGAAAATGAGCATCAAAATGAAGAAAATATGCATCGAAATGAAGGAAACGTTGATCGTAAACTAGAAAAAGTGAATAAAAATGAAGGAAATAAGCATCGAAATGGAGGAAATATTGATCGTAACGAGAAAATGAGCATCAAAATAAAAGAAATATGAATCGAAACAAAGGAAATGATGATCCTAACAAGAAATGGAGAATCAAAATGAGAGAAATATGCATCAAAATGAAGGTAATATTGATCGTAACGAGAAAATGAGAATCAAAATAAAGGAATTATGCATCGAAACGAAGGTAATGTTGATCGTAACGAGAAAACGAGCATCAAAATGATGGAAATATGCATCGAAACGAAGGAAATGTTGATCGTAACGAGAAAATGAGCATCAAAATGAAAGAAATATTCATCAAAACGAAGGAAATGTTGATCGTAATGAGAAAAGGATCATCAAAATGAAGAAAATATGCATCGAAACAAAGGAAATATTGATCATAATGAGAAAACGAGCATCAAAAAGTAAGAAATTTGCATCGAAACGAATGAAATGTTGTTCATAACAAGAAAAGGAGCGTCAAAATGAAGGAAATATGCATCGAAACGAAGGAAATGTTGATTGTAACGAGAAAATGAGCATTAAATGAAGGAAATATTCATCGAATCGAAGGAAATATTTATCGTAATGAGAAAAATAGCATCAAAATGAAGGAAATATGCATCGAAACAAAAGAAATTTGATCGTAACGAGAAAACAAGCATCAAAAAGAAGGAAATCTACATCGAAACGAATGGAATGTTGATCGTAACAAGAATAGGAACATCAAAATAAAGTAAATATGCATGGAAACGAAGGAAATACTGATCGTAACGAGAAAATGAGCCTCAAAATGAAGGAAATATGCATCGAAATGAAGGAAATATGCATCGAAACAAAGGAAATTTTGATCCTAACGAGAAAACAAGCATCAAAAAGAAGGAAATCTACATAAAAAATGAATGAAATGTTGATCGTAACAAGAAAAGAAACGTCAAAATAAAGTAAATATGCATCGAAATGAAGGAAATGTTGATCGTAACGAGAAAATGAGCATCAAAATGAAGGAAATACGCATCGAAACGAAGGAAATATTGATCGTGACGATAAAATGAGCATCAAAATGAAGGAAATATTCATCGAAATGAAGGAAATGTTGATCGTAATGAGAAAAAGAGCGTCAAAAGAAGGAAATATGCATCGAAACGAAGGAAATATTTATCATAACGAGAAAAAGAGCATCAAAAAAAGGAAATCTGCATCGAAATGAATGAAATGTTGATCGTAATGAGAAAATGAGCATCAAAATGAAGAAAATATGCATCGAAACGAAGGAAATATTGATCGTAAACTAGAAAAAGTGAATCAAAATGAAGGATATAAGCATCGAAATGAAGGAAATATTAATCGTAACGAGAAAATGAGCATCAAAATAAAGGAAATATGAATCGAAACGAAGGAAATGTTAATCGTAACAAGAAATGGAGCATCAAAATGAAGGAAATATGCATCGAAACGAAGGTAATATTGATCGTAACGAGAAAATGAGAATCAAAATAAAGGAATTATGCATCGAAACGAAGGTAATGTTGATGTAATGAGAAAATGAGCATCAAAATGATGGAAATATGCATCGAAATGAAGGAAATGTTGATCGTAACGAGAAAATGAGCATCAAAATGAAAGAAATATTCATCGAAATGAAGGAAATGTTGATCGTAATGAGAAAAGGATCATCAAAATGAAGAAAATATGCATCGAAACAAAGGGAATTTTGATCCTAACGAGAAAACGAGCATCAAAAAGAAGGAAATCTGCATAAAAACGAATGAAATGTTGATCGTAACAAGAAAATGAACGTCAAAATGAAGTAAATATGCATCGAAACGAAGGAAATGCTGATCGTAACGAGAAAATGAGCATCAAAATGAAGGAAATATGCATTGAAACGAAGGAAATATTGATTGTGAGGATAAAATGAACATCAAAATGAAGGAAATATTCATCGAAATGAAGGAAATGTTGATCGTAATGAGAAAAGGAGGGTCAAAAGAAGGAAATATGCATCGAAACGAAGGAAATATTGATCATAACGAGAAAATGAGCATCAAAAAGAAGGAAATCTGCATCGAAATGAATAAAATGTTGATCGTAATGAGAAAATGAGCATCCACTACTAGAAAAATGCTGATAGACATCGGTGTTGCACCGATGTCTATTTCACCAAAGGGGTGATGTTGTATGGGGTGATGTTAAAATTCACGCTGATAGACATCGGTTATCCACAGATGTCTTTTCTTTGAAAGACATCGGCTCGAACTCATTAGACATCGGTTATCCACCGATGTCTTTTCCAGAAAAAACATCGACTCGAATCCATTAGACATCGGTTATCCACCGATGTCTTTTCAAAAAAAGACATCGTCTCAAATCAAAAGACATCAGTTATCCACCGATGTCTTTTCTAGAAAAGACATCGGCTCAAACACATTAGACATCGGTTACCCACTGATGTCTTCCCAAGTAAAGACATCAATTGGAATTTTCTTTTTTTTTTTTAAATCTAATTATACATAAATATAAATTATTATTAATATAAGGTTAAATTTATATAACTCAAAAATTCTGAAAATGATAAATATATCTAAAGGTAAACTGTACAAATACAATACATCAAAAGAACAAAAGTGCAAAACCAAAAACTAACTCCTTAATGAACACAATCTATACAAGTTTAACTTGCCCAAAATCTAATGTTATAATGAACACCAACACAATTTATACAAGTTTAATTTCACAGCTAACACTAATTATTGGTGCACAGGTATATGTACTTCGTAATACAAAATAAATTCATCACTACACCTATAGCTACACTTGGAGAAGAATCAGAAAGCATACAATTGCAAAACCTTTTGCAGCATAGCCTCAAGCCTTGGATTATCACCATTTTCCTTTGCCTGCACATCAGTGACGCTTGGTTTTAATTTATAACCATCTTGACACTAAAATCATTAAGATATTTTATCATGTGATTTAACCTAATAGTGATGAGATGATGGGAGAGATGCTTTATAAGAGTATCCACTACCAACGTAAGTATAAATCACAATTTGTTAACGGTAAGATGCATGTTATGCAGAATGCCAAAAATCTTCCTTGCAAATTCTCAACCCAATAACAGGAATCTCACTCTCTTGTCACCAATAGGGAAAGGCCCAAAGAAAAGGGGAGACAGAAGTTGCAAACTAGACTGAAGTTCCATTATCTGTATTTAGAAGCATGCCGAATTCGGGATCAACTTCAAAAAGATTAGCACGGCTCTTGTTTTGAAGAAACTTAATTTTGGACTATTCAAAACAAGTCGTAACATATAATTAGAAGAACTTATAATGTTTAATAGTTAGGTATTGATGCATGTTCCAATCTCAGCTCCCTCAACAAAAACATAGATATACATTTTCTTTTTGGATGTCTGTCTGAGTATGTGAATCTATTAAAACTAATTTTTCTAGAAAAGCTTCCAGCTTAATTTTAAGATCAATATATTTGTAAAGACTCTAATTATATCCTTGAACTGTTGAATTCTAATTAATTTAAAGCCAATCGCGTTAACTTTTTGCATGCCATACTAGAAAGTAGAAATACAACTTGTTAAAATTTAAGTGAATAAAGCGTGTTGCATGCGAAACTCTCAATAATAAAGTAAAATGGACATCAGAATCTGACCTGCTTGGCCATGCTTGCTGCTACAATATAAGCACCTTTAATTATTTCCATAATCCTATCCAGAAAGTTGTTTGAATCGTCACGCATCAACAATAAATGGACCAGTGGCTGAAGTAATTATGGCAAATTTCCAACAGTTAACAAATCCAATCACAAGAAGAAAAGTATGCATATTATGAATATAGTTTCCAACATGTTAAATCAAATGTGTATCTTCTATCAGAAGAAAAACTTATTTAATACTATTGCAGACAAAGTATAGATAAAGTGTGGATATCTGTAGGCAAATATATTTATACACCAAGTGCAGATTTGATTGGCAATACATGGCTCAAACTTGGCATAAAATGTCTCTATTATTCCCATAACTTGGAAAACATAAAAGTAAGGTAATCCAACAAAGAATCTGAAAATGATGTGACAACTATTATCTTACCTAGTTACTATGTTCCATCAATCACTGCAAGTATTCATCTGCCCTGCTGCTCTCCATGGTGGCTTATGTTTCATAGGTAAAATGAGCAAATAATCATAGCATTAAACTTTAAAATTCATACCGCTAATTGGAAAAGTAAACTAAATGATAAATGAAATATCACTTTATTGCCAAGAGAGGTTGGATGAGGAAATCAAATAGACCCTGCATATGTAAATAATTTTGCATAACCAAGTCAAAAAGTGTACAAAAGCAGCATCACACTCCATAAACAACACAATCATATATGCATATTGTCAAAACAAGATGCATTCATTGACAATTTCACTATCAACCAAAAGATAATTCACCGAGGGTGTTTGACTTGAACCAAGCTTTAAGACAATAAGAACTATGTATAAAAGAAGATAAAATTCAATTTCTTTAAAATTTTTCATGTTGAAATTTAGACACCAACCTTTGAGATTACTTTGTTCAAAGTGTTTTAATTGTTGATTCCCATTTCCCAACTGTTAATGTCAGCAGATACTTTGGTTTCCTAGTAGTTATTTGCACTTTATTATCTAAAATATGCTACTAAAAAATAAAAAGAACTCGTAATTACAGAAGATTGTAATTCTAGCAATCTCACCAAATTGTAATTCCTGTAAAACTGCACCACCTCCATGGGCATCAACAGCCCGGATCCCCCCAGCCCGAGAAATAACTCGCTAGAGGTGGTCTCGACCATCTTCTCGAGGAGGAAGGAAGAATGGGCTAATCGAGAGCAAGAATGGGACGGGGAAGAGGGCTTTGTTATAGGGAGGGCTCTGTGCTTGGAAGCACAGCCTGTCATGCCGGAATTCTTCTTCTCGGCCGACCAGAAGGGGCGCCTTCGATTTGGGGGTGTAGGGTTCATGAGAGATTTTGAACATGCGGACTAAAATAAGTACCTTATTCGCTTCGACTGTCAGACCAGCAGCAGAGCGGCACCACCAACAGCTCCTCTTGTAGAAGCCGCGACGACAACGGCGAGATCGATTTGAGAAAACATCAAAAGATGGAAAGCCCAAGGTCGTCGTTAATCGGAGTTGCGACAGTAGGAATTGCGACCGGAAAGATGGGACCCTAGGTGGCGACTCAGATCTGGCAGTAGAAATCGCGACCGAAATCGCGACCAAAACCCTAGACGGCGAAGCTGGGAAACAGCGAAGGTGCAGGGGTCGTCGCAGGAGGCAGGCCGCAGATCTGAGTAGTCGTGGACGGCGCGGCTGACGGAGGTGAATCCAACCTTTGCAGCAAATATTCAGATGAGGGTGGAATGGAGGAGGAGGAGGAGGTTGAAATGGCCTGCCGACGAATACTTCTTCCGACGAGAGCACACCGAAAGTTAGAGAGGGCTGAAATTCTCTAAGTGTGAGAGGAGCTGTCGCAGGAGTGACAGAAACAAGTCTGGAGAGTCAAGTTCGAATCCCGTTAAAAATTTTTAATTTTTAATTTAAAAAGACATCGGAAATAAGACATCGGTTTCGCAAAACCGATGTCAAACAGCTTATTTTTAAAGGACCCGATATTTATTATGGAATAAACATCACGCAAAAGACATCGGTTTTCAAAACCGATGCCTATCAGCGGATTTTATTTAGAGGTGCGAATAGACATCGCAAGAAAAGACATCGGTTATTAAAAATCGATGCCTATCAGCGCATATTTTTTTAATTCTGAATAGACATCGCTTTAAAGACATCGGTTAATAAGAAACCGATGTCTATCAGCGCATTTTCTTTCAAAACCGATGTCTATCAGCGTTTTCTCACACTGATAGACATCGGTTTAAGAAAAGACATCGATTTTACATGAAAAGACATCGGTTTTATTATAAACCGATGTCTATTTGGTGATGTCTATCAGCGTTTTTGGTGTAGTGATCAAAATAAAGAAAATATACATCGAAATGAAGGAAACGTTGATCGTAAACTAGAAAAAGTGAATCAAAATGAAGGATATAAGCATCGAAATGAAGGAAATATTAATCGTAACGAGAAAATGAGCATCAAAATAAAAGAAATATGAATCGAAACGAAGGAAATGATGATCGTAACAAGAAATGGAGCATCAAAATGAAGGAAATATTCATCGAAACGAAGGTAATATTGATCGTAACGAGAAAATGAGAATCAAAATAAAGGAATTATGCATCGAAACGAAGGTAATGTTGATCGTAACGAGAAACGGAGCATCAAAATAATGGAAATATGCATCGAAACGAAGGAAATATTGATCGTAACGAGAAAATGAGCATCAAAATGAAAGAAATATTCATCGAAACGAAGGAAATGTTGATCGTAATGAGAAAAGGATCATCAAAATGAAGAAAATATGCATCGAAACAAAGGAAATATTGATCATAATGAGAAAACGAACATCAAAAAGTAAGAAATCTGCATCGAAACGAATGAAATGTTGTTCGTAACAAGAAAGGGAGCATCAAAATGAAGGAAATATGCATCGAAATGAAGGAAATGTTGATTGTAACGAGAAAATGAGCATTAAATGAAGGAAATATTCATCGAATCGAAGGAAATATTGATCGTAATGAGAAAAATAGCATCAAAATGAAGGATATATGCATCGAAACAAAGGAAATTTTGATCGTAAAGAAAAATGGAGCATCAAAAAGAAGGACATGTGCATCGAAATGAAGGTAATATTGATCGTAAAGAGAAAATGAGAATCAAAACGAAGGAAATATGCATTGAAACAAAGGAAATATGCATCGAAATAAAGGGAATTTTGATCGTAACGAGAAAACGAGTATCAAAAAGAAGGAAATCTGCATCGAATCGAATCAAATGTTGATCGTAACAAGAAAAGGAACGTCAAAGTAAAGTAAATATGCATCGAAACGAAGGAAATGCTGATCGTAATGAGAAAATTAGCATCAAAATGAAGGAAATATGCATCGAAACGAAGGAAATATTGATCGTGACGATAAAATGAGCATCAAAATGAAGGAAATATTCATCGAAATGAAGGAAATATTGATCATAATGAGAAAAGGAGCATCAAAATGAAGGAAATATGAATCGAAACGAAGGAAATGTTTATCGTAACGTGAAATGGAACATCAAAATGAAGAAAATATGCATCCAAACGAAGGTAATATTGATCGTAACGAGAAAATGAGAATCAAAACGAACGAAATATGCATCTAAATGAAGGTAATGCTGATCATAAAGAGAAAATGAGAATCAATACGAAGGAAATATGCGTTGAAACGTAGGAAATATAGATCGTAACGAGAAAACGAGCTTCAAAAAGAAGGAAATCTTCATCGAAACGAATGAAATGTTGATCGTTACGAGAAAAGGAGCACCAAAATGATGTAAATATACATCGGAGAGAAGGAAATGTTAATCGTAATGAGAAATAGAGCATCAAAATGAAGGAAATAAGATTGAAACGAAGGTAATATTGATCATAACGAGAAAATGAGAATCAAAACGAAGGAAATATGCATCGAAACGAAGGTAATGTTGATCGTAAAGAGAAAATGAGAATCAAAACGAAGGAAATATGCATCAAAACAAAGGAAATTTTGATAGTGACGAGAAAACAAGCATTAAAAAGAAGGAAATCTGCATCGAAACAAATGAAATGTTGATCATAACGTCAGAAGGAGCATCAAAATGAAGTAAATATGCATCGAAACGAAGGAAATATTGATCGTAACGAGAAAATGAGTAATAAAATGAAGGAAATATTCATCGAAACGAAGGAAATATTCCTCGAAATGAAGGAAATGTTGATCGTAAAGAGAAAAGGAGCATCAAAATTAAGTAAATATGCATCGAAACAAATAAAATATTGATCATAATGAGAAAATGAGCATCAAAAAGTAGGAAATCTGCATCGAAACGAATGAAATGTTGATCGTAACAAGAAAAGGAGCATCAAAATAAAGAAAATATGTATCGAAACAAATGAAATTTTGATCGTAACGGGAAAAGGAGCATCAAAATGAAGTAAACATACATCGAAACGAAAGAAATATTGATCGTAACGATAAAGTGAGCATTAAAATGAATGAAATATTCATCAAAACGAAGGAAATGTTGATTGTAATGAGAAAAGGATCGTCAAAATGAAGGAAATATGCATCGAAACAAAGGAAATATTGATCATAATGAGAAAACGAGCATCAGAAAGTAGGAAACCTACATCGAAATGAATGAAATGTTGATCGTAACACAAAAAGGAGCATCAAAATGAAGGAAATATGCATCAAAACGAAGGAATTGTCGGTCGCAATGAGAAAACGAGCATAAAAAAGAAAGAAATATGCATCGAAACGAGTGAAATGTTAATCATAATAAGAAAAGGAGCATCAAAATGAAGGAAATATGCATCGAAACGAAGGAAATATTGATCGTACACTAGAAAAAGTGAATCAAAATGAAGAAAATATGCATCGAATAGAGGGAAATATTGATCGTAACGAGAAAATGAGCATGAAAATGAAGGAAATATTCCTCGAAACGAAGGAAATATTAATCGTAAAGAAAAATGGAGCATCAAAATGAAGGAAATCTGCATCGAAACGAAGGTAATATTGATCGTAACGAGAAAATGAGAATCAAAACGAAGGAAATATGCATCAAAACAAAGGTAATGTTGATCGTAAAGAGAAAATGAGAATCAAAATGAAGGAAATATGCATTGAAACAAAGAAAATATGCATCGAAACAAAGGGAATTTTGATCGTAACGAGAAAACGTGCATCAAAAAGAAGGAAATCTGCATCGAATCGAATGAAATGTTGATCGTAACAAGAAAAGGAACGTCAAAGTAAAGTAAATATGCCTCGAAACGAAGGAAATGCTTATCATAACGAGAAAATTAGCATCAAAATGAAGGAAATATGCATCGAAACGAAGGAAATATTGATCGTGACGATAAAATGAGCATCAAAATGAAGGAAATATTCATCGAAATGAAGGAAATGTTGATCGTAATGAGAAAAAGAGAATCAATACGAAGGAAATATGCATTGAAACATAGGAAATATAGATTGTAACGAGAAAATGAGCTTCAAAAAGAAGAAAATCTGCATCGAAACGAATGAAATATTGATCGTAACGAGGAAAGTAGCACCAAAATGATGTAAATATACATCGAAGAGAAGGAATTGTTCATCGTAATGAGAAATAGAGCATCAAAATAAAAGAAATAAGCATCGAAACAAAGGTAATATTGATCATAACGAGAAAATGAGAATCAAAACGAAGAAAATATGCATCGAAATGAAGGTAATGTTGATCGTAAAGAGAAAATGAGAATCAAAACGAAGGAAATATGCATCAATACGAAGGAAATATTGATAGTAACGAGAAAACGAGCATCAAAAAAAGGAAATCTGCATTGAAACGAATGAAATATTGATCTTAACGTGAAAAGGAGCAGCAAAATGAAGTAAATATGCATCTAAACGATGGAAATGTTGATCATAACGAGAAAATGAGCATTAAAATGAAGAAAATATTCATCGAAATGAAGGAAATATTGATCGTAATGAGAAAAGAAGCATCAAAATGAAGAAAATATGCATCGAAACAAAGGAAATGCTGATCGTAATGAGAAAATGAGCATCAAAATGAAGGAAATATGCATCGAAATGACGGAAATATTGATCTTGACGATAAAATGAGCATCAAAATGAAGGAAATATTCCTCGAAACGAAGGAAATATTGAGCGTAAAGAGAAAAGGAGCATCAAAATGAAGGAAATATGCATCAAAACGAAGGAAATATTGATCGTAACGAGAAAATAAGCATTAAATGAAGGAAATATTCATCGAAACGAAGAAAATATTGATCATAACGAGAAAACTAGCATAAAAAAGAATGAAATCTGCATCGAAACGAATGAAATGTTGATCGTAACAAGAAAAGGAACATCAAAATAAAGTAAATATGCATCGAAACGAAGGAAATGCTGATCGTAACGAGAAAATGAGCATCAAAATAAAGGAAATATGCATCGAAACCAAGGAAATATTGATCGTGACGATAAAATGAGCATCAAAATGAAGGAAATATTTATCGAAATGAAGGAAATATTGATCGTAATGAGAGAAGTGTTGGTTTGTATACTAAAAGTCTAGCTTTAGTATGAACAATGTCATAACAATATTTGAAATGAGAATCATTGATCAAATGATTGCATGTTATAATTTATTTTATATGCATGATGCAATAGTCCATTTACTTTATACTGTAGATAATATGTTGTGCGACAACACGCGGAAGATCATATTATCGGTTTCCTTATAAAGTATAAACAGATGCTCACAACTGAGATAGACGGGGACTCTCTATCGGTATGGTTGTAGTGTGATTTGGTATTAGCTTGTCTTGGCTATAGAATCACATTAGTGCACTTGTGTGTATTGAGTAGGACCGCCTGAGATCGTTCGACTTATACTGACTTATAGTAGAACTTGATCTCTGTTATTATGGAAGTTCGTGCTCTTAATCCCTATACAATAACCTCGACACGTAGGACAGTATGTATCTCTTTGATTCATCAATGGGTGAGATTTATAAGTATTAAATCAACAAACTCGGTGAGTTGGGAAGTAGTGCTGTATCTATGGTGTGCTGTTGATTGTAGAAGGAATCCATGTCCGTCATAGGTTGATGATGTCCCCTTGAGGAGCTCATAAGGTTTATCATGTAAATCTTGCAAGTGGATTAATTTCCGGCATGATAAAAAGGTTGAGTGGTACTACTCTCGGACGAGATATTAATTAATTAGAGTTGTCAGTAACTTAATTAATTAATGGACATTGAATATCTTAAACATGGGGAGACTATCGGGCTTATAATAAGAAGGAGCCCAGAACATAATTTGGGATTGGACGGGTAGTGCAATAATAATATTTTAGTGGACTATATTATTATTATTGGATTTAATTAAAAGCTTTGGGCTAAGCTTGGTTAATTAAATTCAATTGAGGCCCAGCCCAATTTCTCCTCCTGGTCCCTGCTGTAGCCCAATATATATAGTCATCTCAGCTTCTGGAAACCTAAGTAACTGCGCCTCTTTTGACAGTTAGGGAAAGAAGCAGATTGGGAGAATCCTGCAGATTGTTGCCCACACAACAGTAGGATTCGACTTGGGACATACAACAGAAGATTGAGAGGTGGTTCACTGCTGTTCATCCTCTACATCGACCCAGAAGTACGGTAAACATTGATTTTCGCTTCCGCTTATTGTTTGCCTGTTTACTAACGATCACGTTTGAGCCACAAGATCCAATTGCCCAAAATTGGTATCAGAGCGTTGGTTTCGTGGTGAGACGTGAGACGTTAGGTTTGGGTTTTTGTGATTATTTGATTATATGGTATAATCTGGTTTTAATCAAAATTTTTTTGTGCTTATCGTGATTTATTATCGTTAATCAGATAGCATGTTTTTAGGGTTTGTTTAATTATGGATTATCATGAAATCCCTTTTGATTATTCTGCCCTTTTGTGATCGTTATCGCTGGATGTTCACACTGGATATTGATGTTCAATTACATGGCAATTCCAAAACACACACGAGTACGATACCACCATACATTATGTTTCCTTTCACCCTCTCTGTTCACGGAGAAGACGCGACTGCACGACGGATCTGATGGCATAACATCGAGTCGGTGATGGGCGCTGTGGACTGGTGATCGAGGCGATGAACGGGCAAGGCAGATTCACGGCAATCTGACACCGGCTGACGGAAGGCTTCGTGGCGGATCGGCGGCGTGGACGCGGCTGAAGGATGAGGTCAGTCCGGGATGTGCGACTGTGGGTTGGCTAATCTGATGCAAGCTCTGGCAAGTCCACGGCGGGTCCGCTGTGATCTTCTGCGGCGACGGACGATTCAGGCGATGGTGCTTCCCAGCCAGTCGACTCGACATTTTCGGTGCGGTCAGAGGCTCCGATTGGCTGTCGACGGTGGCTGCTGGGAGCAAGGGTCTGCGGGTTTTAGGCGGCGGCGGCAGCATCACCTGATATCGCCAGTTTTGCACTGGGAAGTTGGAGCATCGGTCCACGGCTGGCGGGTGTTATGATCAGCGCTGCCAACAGGCGACGAGTTCCGGCAGTCTGCGCTGCAACTTGCCGAGTCGTTTGCAACTTCCCTCAGGCTGGAGATGGTTGGTGGCAAGCGAGGCAGCAGCGTCGGATCAGTCGCAACGCGCTGGAAGGTGGCTCTATTCCGGCTGATTGATGGCGCGCCCTCCGCTGCTGCAGCGCCCGGCGACAACTGGTGTGGTGGCAGGAAGAAGGCGCGATCGATTGCGGCTGGAAGGATTAGGGCAGCATAATGATCTTGCTGGGCCTTTCCTATTTTTTTAATTTGGTTATGGGCACTCCTTTGGACCCATATTTAATTAAATACAAATGGGCCAATTGGGCCTATTTTTGCTTGATGGGCTGGGCAATTTTTATTGCTGGACTTAACTGCTGCTTGGGCTTGAACTTATAGGCTGCTCAATTTTTTTTTAATTTGATTTTGGGCTACTGGGCTCAATTTTAATTAAAATTGGTTTTGGGCTGGCAGGTTTAATTATATGGCCCAATTCAGTAATATATTTTGGGCTGCTCATTAATTTTAATTTGGTTTTGGGCTGTTGGGCCCAATTTTAATTAAAATGGTAATGGGTTGCTAGACAATATGGATTGCTGAATTTAATTAATTGTGGGTAATGGGCCAAGCATGATAAGTTATTTATTAATGGGCTTGATTAATTATTTTTGGGTTAAGATTATGGGCCATGGATAATGGGCTTGATTAATTATTTAATCTGCTGCTCATTTTGTGCTTATTTGTTGCTCTTGGGCCCAAATTGATTGATCCACTAATTATGCAATTAATTAATGTTATATAACTGATTAATTGATTTAATTGTCAATTATTGTTGTATATGTGACAGGCATGTTCTATGTGATTTATTTATTTAAATTGCTGTTAATAGAAGCATGTCTAAGATGTATATTTTATTTATGAAATATTATATGCATGTTTAAAACCCTCGGTGTTAAATAACTAAGTGGGAGAGGGAATTGGTAAAAAAAATTCCCGCGGCCTCCATTATTGGTTTGTAAGTGATGTGAGTAAACTTGCGTGTTGGCAAAAGGCCTTCCTCCCTAACGGATGAGTTTATTCACGGATCACTGGTACAGACTTCATAAATAATTATTGTTTGTAATGTGGCACATTAACTTGCGTGTTGGCATAGGCCTTCCTCCCTAACGGATGAGTTTGTGTGCGGTACACTGGTACAAACTTATAATTGATGATTGTAGGAAGCTACCCGAGCGCGTGTGTACTTCTCCAACTGTAAGGCACATAAGCTCGTGCAGTGGACTTGGGATCAAATAATGGTGTACACTTAGGTGTAAATAATTAGTATCCTCCCCAACGGAGTCACTGCTATTATTTGCATGGCTAAAGAGTAACCGACTATTAATTATTTTGTCATAAAGTTAGGTTGACAAATGAAATTAATGGGTAAAACCTTCTCTTGTAAATGTTCGGGTTTGTAAACGTCCACACTAACGTGGCTTGCAGACTCACGGTGCTTGAGATGTCGGTGAATTTTATTTTATATTGTTTTGAGGGAAACAATATAAAAGGATAAAATTCGAAGTTTTGATCAGTAAATTTATTTGTGATTCTCTGAATTTCGAATGGTTTTATTTCACTAATTGTTAACTAAAAGACATTATATTTACTTGTCCAAATTAGATGATTAGAAAAGAATCGTGGTTTTGAAAATTACTGCTTAAGAAAATACATGTGTGTTCTCACAAAGGATGTCTCATGATGCCTATTAAAGTCTCTAGCGAAGAGATGAGAGGTTCATAGAAATATGATGGTCTCATGTAACTCTTCGGATACTTGAGTAAATTAAAAGGCAGAAGATCATGGTTGAATTGATGAATGAATTTGAAAAGCTTGGAATAGAAATTGAAAGGGAAACCTAGATCAATTTATTCTTCATAATTTGCCGGGAAGTTTTGAGCAAGTTCTACCTGAAATACGAGAGGTTGTATATGGTGGAAAACTTCTGACAAAACATATGACAAAAGAAAGCCATTTTCATCATGATGTGAACTAGTTTAATATCTTATTTACTAATAGTTTAAACATGATTAGTGATGGCATCTACTGGCACGAACTGTGTAGATACAGGAATCACTAAATGTTTATCACTAAGTAAGGATAAGATTGTTATTGACATGGGTAAAACTACAAATGTAGTGGCTATTGCAGTGGGAGATGTTTATTTATCTAATGATAAGAATAAACGATTGTTTATGAGAAATTGTCTTTACGTATGTTTCATAGAAAGAATTTGATTTCGGTTTCTATGCATTAACGGATGGATACTTCATTTCATTTAAATGACATGGTCATAGTAATGAGGAATGAGGCTATAATCCGTTAAAGTACGTTGGTGGATAATATGTAAACTCTTGAATCATGTACATCCCACAGATGCAATAAATAGTAATTAAATAATGCATCTTCTAATATAAGTAAGAGAAAGGAACCTTCGTAAATGAACTAAACATACATTTGGCATCTAAGATTAGTTCATTTTACTTGAGTAGGATTCAAAAGTTGATAGCCAATAGACCGTAAGGTTTATCTGAAGTGGAAACTATCGGATTTGCGAGTCTTACTTGGAAGTAAAAATGATTAACTGCATTTTCAAGGCTGTGGGGTGTAGAGCCAAAGATATATATGTTGGAATTAGTTCATTCTGATTCAAGCGAACCTAACAATATCCAGGCGAGAGGTGGTTATGAATATTCGAAGATTATTCTGGAAACCAATATATTTATATGATGCACTGCATGTCTAAGTTCTTTGATTAATTCAAGAATTGTAAGGCTGGTACAGTGAAGCGTCATGGAAAATATATTAAGTCATTATGATTCAATCATGATGGCGAATACCTCTTGGGATAGTTAGGAGCTATTGATCAGAAGTTGAGATTAAATCTCAAGTTGTCTACACCGGGTATGCCCCAGCTGAATGGTGTGGTGGGTAGAAGGTATTAGGCTCTTATGGTTATGATTAGATAGATGATGAATTATTTGGAATAATTAAATTCATTTTATGGATATGCCCTAGATACAGTAATTCGTGAAACGTTTGTCTGTATATGGGATATTCTAGAAAAATGGAGAGTGATTTATTTAGTCCAAAAGATCGAAGGGTGATTGTCAATACAAACACTAGATTTTTATGGAAAAGGACTATGTAATAAATCACAAGCCCATGTATAAGTTGTTCTAAAGGAAGTGAGAGGAAAACACTAAGTATAAGTACCAAGTGTACAAGAGGATATACCACAAGGTAAACTGCATCGCGTGTCACGTCTGATACACAATTACATGTAGTGCCTTGTCGTAGTGGGAGGGTTGTGTGACAACTCATAAATATATGTTTGGGAGAGTCGTGAGACTTGATCCCTAGTGAACATAGTATTATCCCACGGATACGACATAGCACTACAAGATTAAAATGCGGAATCTTAGTAAGTTGCAATGTACGTTGAAATAGAATCTACGGATTCTATATTAAGTTTGGGAACTTGTATGACCACTAAATGGTGTAAAAACCATTGCAAGTGATTATAAGAAATAAAAGAGGATCATATGGAAAGGTGAAAACCTTGGAAGCAAAGCTTGTTGCGAAAAAGTGTACTCAGAAAGAAATGGTTCGATTATGAGGGAACATATTCGCTGGTTTGATCCGGATTCTTTTATTTATTGCTGCTCATATTGAATTATGAGGAACATCAAATAGATGTCAAGACAGCTTTCCTGATTGGAAGTCTTGAGGAAAACATCTATGTGAAGCAACCAGAGTAATTCATTGCAAAGTACTAATAGCATTTTGATAGTAAGCTTAAAAGTGTCCAGCGATGGACTAAAGCAAGCTTTAAGATTGTGAAGCATCTGTTTTGATTAGATAATCCAGTGGCATGGATTTAAATCAATGAGCGGATGAGTCTTGTGTATTGTAAAGAGTGACGGAAACGTGGTGGTATTTCTTGGACTATATGTAGATAGTATCTTGCTCGTTGGAGACAATGAAAGAGTATTATCGGGCGTATGGGTACGGTTATTAAAGCGGTAGATATGAAGGACTTAAGAAAAGTAAAATATATCCTTTTGATCACGGTAAAACGGATCATATGAAAGGATGTTATGCTTATCTCAAGTTTCATAAATGATACAATCCATACTCGTTTAGCATGTGAATTTATCTTATTGGATGTGTCTTGAGACATAAATGAAGATAAAGGAGATGAAAGCGGTTCCTTATGCTTCGGCAAATAAGGAAGCTTAATCTAAAGAATGCTATGAACGAGATTGGATATTTGGTTTGCTGAATGCATGAACAGTGGGTATCAACGTAACCCAGAACAAGAATGATGAACTGTGGTAAGATATATATGAAGTGCCTGAGAAGGACTGGTTATCATATATACACTTACTGGACAGATTCACTGCTTCTTGTGGATTACGTAGATTTGGATTTTTAGTCAGATTGGACGGCAGTAAATTCTCCTTAAAGGTTATGTGTTTAATCTTAGGAAGTAGAGTCATAATGTGGAGGAGTGTTATATAGAAATATATTTCAGACTCCGGACTCCATCATGGAAAGATGATGAATTGGAGCCTATGAGGCAGCCAAAGTATCTATATGACTCTAGAGACTTCATGATGGACTTTGAAGTGTTTCTAAGTTTGCCCAAGGTAATCACAATTTACATTGATGATATTGGTGCAGTTGCAAACTTGAAGAAATCACAAGTCCATAAGGCAATTAAACACATGGAGCGCAAGTACCACCTGTTACGAGAAATCGTATGATGAGGGGAAGGTTGTTGTCGCCTAGATTGCATCGGATGATGACCTAGTAATCCATTTACAAGGACCTTAAGGCGAGAGCTTTTAATGGTCGTGTAAGTAGGAGTAGGAATCAGATGTATGGCAGAAGACATGACAGCATAGTCTTTTAGTATAAGTGGGAGATTGTTGGATTGTATACTAAAGTCTAGCTTTAGTATGAACAATGTCATAACAATATTTGAAATGAGAATCATTGATCAAATGATTGCATCTTATAATTTATTTTATATGCATGATGCAATAGTCCATTTACTTTATACTGTAGATAATATGTTGTGCGACAACACGCGGAAGATCATATTATCGGTTTCCTTTTTAAAGTATAAACAGATGCTCACAACTGAGATAGACGGGGACTCTCTATCGGTATGGTTGTAGTGTGGTTTGGTATTAGCTTGTCTTGGCTATAGAATCACATTAGTGCACTTGTGTGTATTGAGTAGGACCGCCTGAGATCGTTCGACTTATACTGATTTATAGTAGAACTTGATCTCTGTTATTATGGAAGTTCGTGCTCTTAATCCCTATACAATAACCTCGACACGTAGGACAGTATGTATCTCTTTGATTCATCAATGGGTGAGATTTATAAGTATTAAATCAACAAACTCGGTGAGTTGGGAAGTAGTGCTGTATCTATGGTGTGCTGTTGATTGTAGAAGGAATCCATGTCCGTCATAGGTTGATGATGTCCCCTTGAGGAGCTCATAAGGTTTATCATGTAAATCTTGCAAGTGGATTAATTTCCGGCATGATAAAAAGGTTGAGTGGTACTACTCTCGGACGAGATATTAATTAATTAGAGTTGTCAGTAACTTAATTAATTAATGGACATTGAATATCTTAAACATGGGGAGACTATCGGGCTTATAATAAGAAGGAGCCCAGAACATAATTTGGGATTGGACGGGTAGTGCAATAATAATATTTTAGTGGACTATATTATTATTATTGGATTTAATTAAAAGCTTTGGGCTAAGCTTGGTTAATTAAATTCAATTGAGGCCCAGCCCAATTTCTCCTCCTGGTCCCTGCTGTAGCCCAATATATATAGTCATCTCAGCTTCTGGAAACCTAAGTAACTGCGCCTCTTTTGACAGTTAGGGAAAGAAGCAGAGTGGGAGAATCCTGCAGATTGTTGCCCACACAACAGCAGGATTCGACTTGGGACATACAGCAGAAGATTGAGAGGTGGTTCACTGCTGTTCATCCTCTACATCGACCCAGAAGTACGGTAAACATTGATTTTCGCTTCCGCTTATTGTTTGCCTGTTTACTAACGATCACGTTTGAGCCACAAGATCCAATTGCCCAACAAGAAGGAGCATCAAAATGAAGGAAATACGCATTGAAATGAAGGAAATATTGATCATAACGAGAAAATGAATGAAATATGCATCGAAGAAGGAAATGTTGATCGTAATGAGAAAAGGAGCATCAAAATGAAGGAAATATTCATCGAAACGAAAGAAATATTGATCGTAATGAAAAAAAGGAGCATAAAAATGAAGAAAACATGCCTTGTAACAAGGGAAATATTGATCATAATGAGAAAACGAGCATAAAAAAGTAGGAAATCAGAATCGAAATGAATGAAATGTTGATCGTAACAAGAAAAGGAGCATCAAAATAAAGGAAATATGCATCGAAACGAAGAAAATGTTGATCGTAACGAGAAAATGAGCATTAAATGAAGGAAATATTCATCGAATCGAAGGAAATATTGATCGTAATGAGAAAAATAGCATCAAAATGAAGGAAATATGCATCGAAACAAAGGAAATTTTGATCGTAACGAGAAAACAAGCATCAAAAAGAAGGAAATCTGCATCGAAACGAATGAAATGTTGATCGTAACAAGAAAAGGAACATCAAAATAAAGTAAATATGCATGGAAACGAAGGAAATGCTGATCGTAATGATAAAATGAGCCTCAAAATGAAGGAAATATGCATCGAAATGAAGGAAATATGCATCGAAACAAAGGGAATTTTGATCGTAATGAGAAAACGAGCATCAAAAAGAAGGAAATTTGCATCGAAACGAATGAAATATTGATCGTAACAAGAAAAGAACGTCAAAATGAAGTAAATATGCATCGAAACGAAGGAAATGCTGATCGTAACGAGAAAATTTGCATCAAAATGAAGGAAATACGCATCAAAACGAAGGAAATATTGATCGTGACGATAAAATGAGCATCAAAATGAAGGAAATATGCATCGAAACGAAGGAAATATTGTTCATAATGAGAAAATGAGCATCAAAAAGAAGGAAATCTGCAACGAAATGAATGAAATGTTGATCTTAAGGAGAAAATGAGCATCAAAATGAAGAAAATATGCATCGAAATGAAGGAAACGTAGATCGTAAACTAGAAAAAGTGAATAAAAATGAAGAAAATAAGCATCGAAATGGAGGAAATATTGATCGTAACGAGAAAATGAGCATCAAAATAAAGGAAATATGAATCGAAACGAAGGAAATGATGATCGTAATAAGAAATGGAGCATCAAAATAAGAGAAATATGCATCGCAACGAAGGTAATATTGATCGTAACGAGAAAATGAGAATCAAAATAAAGGAATTATGCATCGAAAGAAGGTAATGTTGATCGTAACGAGAAAATGAGCATCAAAATGATAGAAATATGCATCGAAACGAAGGAAATGTTGATCGTAACGAGAAAATGAGCATCAAAATGAAAGAAATATTCATCGAAACGAAGGAAATGTTGATCGTAATGAGAAAAGGATCATCAAAATGAAGAAAATATGCATCGAAACAAAGGAAATATTGATCATAATGATAAAACGAGCATCAAAAAGTAAGAAATCTGCATCGAAACGAATGAAATGTTGTTCGTAACAAGAAAAGGAGCATCAAAATGAAGGAAATATGCATCGAAACGAATGAAATGTTGATTGTAACGAGAAAATGAGCATTAAATGAAGGAAATATTTATCGTAATGAGAAAAATAGCATCAAAATGAAGGAAATATGCATCGAAACAAAAGAAATTTGATCGTAACGAGAAAACAAGCATCAAAAAGAAGGAAATCTACATCGAAATGAATGGAATGTTGATCGTAACAAGAATAGGAACATCAAAATAAAGTAAATATGCATGGAAACGAAGGAAATACTGATCGTAACGAGAAAATGAGCCTCAAAATGAAGGAAATATGCATCGAAACAAAGGAAATTTTGATCCTAACGAGAAAACGAGCATCAAAAAGAAGGAAATCTGCATAAAAAACGAATGAAATGTTGATCGTAACAAGAAAAGGAACGTCAAAATAAAGTAAATATGCATCGAAACGAAGGAAATGCTGATCGTAACGAGAAAATGAGCATCAAAATGAAGGAAATACGCATCGAAACGAAGGAAATATTGATCGTGACGATAAAATGAGCATCAAAATGAAGGAAATATTCATCGAAATGAAGGAAATGTTGATCGTAATGAGAAAAAGAGCGTCAAAAGAAGGAAATATGCATCGAAACGAAAGAAATATTGATCATAACGAGAAAATGAGCATCAAAAAAAGGAAATCTGCATCGAAATGAATGAAATGTTGATCGTAATGAGAAAATGAGAATCAAAATGAAGAAAATATGCATCGAAACGAAGGAAATGTTGATCGTACACTACAAAAAGTGAATCAAAATGAAGGATATAAGCATCGAAATGAAAGAAATATTAATCGTAACGAGAAAATGAGCATCAAAATAAAGGAAATATGAATCGAAACGAAGGAAATGTTGATCGTAACAAGAAATGGAGCATCAAAATGAAGGAAATATGCATCGAAACGAAGGTAATATTGATAGTAACGAGAAAATGAGAATCAAAATAAAGGAATTATGCATCGAAACGAAGGTAATGTTGATCGTAATGAGAAAAGGAGCATCAAAATGATGGAAATATGCATCGAAACGAAGGAAATGTTGATCGTAACGAGAAAATGAGCATCAAAATGAAAGAAATATTCATCGAAATGAAGGAAATGTTGATCGTAATGAGAAAAGGATCATCAAAATGAAGAAAATATGCATCGAAACAAAGGGAATTTTGATCCTAACGAGAAAACGAGCATCAAAAAGAAGGAAATCTGCATAAAAAACGAATGAAATGTTGATCGTAACAAGAAAAAGAACGTCAAAATGAAGTAAATATGCATCGAAACGAAGGAAATGCTGATCGTAACGAGAAAATGAGCATCAAAATGAAGGAAATACGCATCGAAACGAAGGAAATATTGATTGTGAGGATAAAATGAGCATCAAAATGAAGGAAATATTCATCGAAATGAAGGAAATATTGATCGTAATGAGAAAAGGAGGGTCAAAAGAAGGAAATATGCATCGAAACGAAGGAAATATTGATCATAACGAGAAAATGAGCATAAAAAAGAAGGAAATCTGCATCGAAATGAATGAAATGTTGATCGTAATGAGAAAATGAGCATCAAAATGAAGAAAATATGCATCGAAATGAAGGAAACGTTGATCGTAAACTAGAAAAAGTGAATCAAAATGAAGGATATAAGCATCGAAATGAAGGAAATATTAATCGTAACGAGAAAATGAGCATCAAAATAAAAGAAATATGAATCGAAACGAAGGAAATGATGATCGTAACAAGAAATGGAGCATCAAAATGAAGGAAATATTCATCGAAACGAAGGTAATATTGATCGTAACGAGAGAATGAGAATCAAAATAAAGGAATTATGCATCGAAACGAAGGTAATGTTGATCGTAACGAGAAATGGAGCATCAAAATGATGGAAATATGCATCGAAACGAAGGAAATGTTGATTGTAACGAGAAAATGAGCATTAAAATGAAAGAAATATTCATCGAAACGAAGGAAATGTTGATCGTAATGAGAAAAGGATCATCAAAATGAAGTAAATATGCATGGAAAAAAGGAAATATTGATCATAATGAGAAAATGAACATCAAAAAGTAAGAAATCTGCATCGAAACGAATGAAATGTTGTTCGTAACAAGAAAGGGAGCATCAAAATGAAGGAAATATGCATCGAAATGAAGGAAATGTTGATTGTAACAAGAAAATGAGCATTAAATGAAGGAAATATTCATCGAATCGAAGGAAATATTGATCGTAATGAGAAAAATAGCATCAAAATGAAGGATATATGCATCGAAACAAAGGAAATTTTGATCGTAAAGAAAAATGGAGCATCAAAAAGAAGGACATGTGCATCGAAATGAAGGTAATATTGATCGTAACGAGAAAATGAGAATCAAAACGAAGGAAATATACATCGAAACAAAGGTAATGTTGATCGTAAAGAGAAAATGAGAATCAAAACGAAGGAAATATGCATTGAAACAAAGGAAATATGCATCGAAATAAAGGGAATTTTGATCGTAACGAGAAAACGAGCATCAAAAAGAAGGAAATCTGCATCGAATCAAATGAAATATTGATCGTAACAAGAAAAGGAACGTCAAAGTAAAGTAAATATGCATCGAAACGAAGGAAATGCTGATCGTAATGAGAAAATTAGCATCAAAATGAAGGAAATATGCATCGAAACGAAGGAAATATTGATCGTGACGATAAAATGAGCATCAAAATGAAGGAAATATTCATCGAAATGAAGGAAATATTGATCATAATGAGAAAAGGAGCATCAAAATGAAGGAAATATGAATCGAAACGAAGGAAATGTTTATCGTAACGTGAAATGGAGCATCAAAATGAAGAAAATATGCATCGAAACGAAGGTAATATTGATCGTAACGAGAAAATAAGAATCAAAACGAACAAAATATGCATTAAATGAAGGTAATGCTGATCGTAAAGAGTAAATGAGAATCAATACGAAGGAAATATGCATTGAAACGTAGGAAATATAGATCGTAATGAGAAAACGAGCTTCAAAAAGAAGGAAATCTTCATCGAAACGAATGAAATATTGATCGTTACGAGAAAAGGAGCACCAAAATGATGTAAATATACATCGAAGAGAAGGAAATGTTAATCGTAATGAGAAATAGAGCATCAAAATAAAGGAAATAAGCATCGAAACGAAGGTAATATTGATCATAAGGAGAAAATGAGAATCAAGCAGAAGAAAATATGCATCAAAACAAAGGAAATATTGATAGTAACGAGAAAACGAGCATTAAAAAGAAGGAAATCTGCATCGAAATGAATGAAATGTTGATCGTAACGTGAGAAGGAGCATCAAAATGAAGTAAATATGCAACGAAACGAAGGAAATGCTAATCGTAACGAGAAAATGAGCATCAAAATGAGGGAAATATGCATCGAAACGAAGGAAATATTGGTCGTGACAATAAAATGAGCATCAAAATGAAAGAAATATTCATCGAAATGAAGGAAATGTTGATCGTAATGAGAAAAGGAGCATCAAAATGATGGGAATATGCATCGAAACGAAAGGAATACTGATCATAACGAGAAAATGAGCATCAAACAGAAGGAAATATGCATCGAAACTAATGAAGTATTGATCGTAACAAGAAAAGGAGCATCAAAATGAAGGAAATATGCAACAAAACGAAGTAAATGTTGATCGTAAACTAGAAAAGTGAATCAAAATGAAGGAAATATGCATCGAATATAAGGAAATATTTATCGTAACGAGAAAATGAGCATCAAATTGAAGGAAATATGAATCGAAACGAAGGAAATGTTGATCGTAACGAGAAATGGAGTATCAAAATGATGAAAATATGCATCAAAACGAAGGTAATATTGATCGTAACGAGAAAATGAGAATCAAAACGAAGGAAATATGTATCGAACTGAAGGTAATGCTGATCGTAAAGAGAAAATGAGAATCAATACGAAGGAAATATGCATTGAAACGTAGGAAATATAGATCGTAACGAGAAAACGAGCATTAAAAATAAGGAAATCTGCATCGAAGAGAATGAAAGGTTGATGTAATGAGAAAAGGAGCATCAAAATGATGTAAATATACATCGAAAAGAAGGAAATGTTAATCATAACGAGAAATAGAGCATCAAAATGAAGGAAATAAGCATCGAAACGAAGATAATATTGATCATAACGAGAAAATGAGAATCAAAACGAAGGAAATATGCATCGAAACGAAGGTAATGTTGATCGTAAAGAGAAAATGAGAATCAAAACAAAGGAAATATGCATCTAAACAAAGGAAATATTGATAGTAACGAGAAAACGAGCATTAAAAAGAAGGAAATCTGCATCGAAACGAATGAAATGTTGATCGTAACGTGAGAAGGAGCATCAAAATGAAGTAAATACGCATCGAAACGAAGAAAATGTTGATCGTAACGAGAAAATGAGCATTAAAATGAAGGAAATATTCATTGAAACAAAGGAAATGTTGATCGTAATGAGAAAATGAGCATCAAAATCAACTAAATATGCATCAAAACTAAGGAAATGCTGATCGTAACGAGAAAATGAGTATCAAAATGAAGGAAATATGCATCGAAATGAAGGAAATATTCCTCGAAATGAAGGAAATGTTGATCGTAATGAGAAAATGAGCATCAAAATTAAGTAAATATGCATCGAAACAAAGGAAATATTGATCATAATGAGAAAATGAGCATCAAAAAGTAGGAAATCTGCATAGAAACGAATGAAATATTGATCGTAATAAGAAAAGGAACATCAAAATAAAGAAAATATGCATCGAAACAAATGAAATTTTGATCGTAACGAGAAAAGGAGCATCAAAATGAAGTAAATATACATCGAAACGAAATAAATGTTGATCGTAACGAGAAAATGAGCATTAAAATGAATGAAATATTCATCGAAACGAAGAAAATGTTGATTGTAATGAGAAAAGGATCGTCAAAATGAAGGAAATATGCATCGAAACAAAGGAAATATTGATCATAACGAGAAAATGAGCATCAGAAAGTAGGAAATCTGCATCGAAATGAATGAAATGTTGATCGTAACACGAAAAGGAGCATCAAAATGAAGGAAATATGCACCAAAATGAAGGAATTGTTGGTCGCAATGAGAAAACGAGCATAAAAAAGAAGGAAATATGCATCGAAACGAATGAAATGTTAATCATAACAAGAAAATGAGCATCAAAATGAAGGAAATATGAATCAAAACGAAGGAAATGTTGATCGTAACGTGAAATGGAGCATCAAAATGAAGAAAATATGCATTGAAACAAAGGTAATGCTGATCGTAAAGAGAAAATGAGAATCAATACGAAGGAAATATGCATTGAAACATACGAAATATAGATCATAACGAGAAAACGAGATTCAAAAAGAAGGAAATCTGTATCGAAATGAATGAAATATTGATCGTAACGAGAAAAGGAGCACCAAAATGATGTAAATATACATCGAAGAGAAGGAAATGTTAATCGTAATGAGAAATAGAGCATCAAAATAAAGGAAATAAGCATCGAAACAAAGGTAATATTGATCATAACGAGAAAATGAGAATCAAAACGAAGGAAATATGCATCGAAATGAAGGTAATGTTGATCGTAAAGAGAAAATGAGAATCAAAACGAAGGAAATATTGATAGTAACGAGAAAACGAGCATCAAAAAGAAGGAAATCTGCATTGAAACGAATGAAATGTTGATCGTAACGTGAAAAGGAGCATCAAAATGAAGTAAATATGCATCGAAACGAAGGAAATGTTGATCGTAACGAGAAAATGAGCACTAAAATTAAGAAAATATTCATCGAAATGAAGGAAATGTTGATCGTAATGAGAAAAAAGCATCAAAATGAAGAAAATATGCATCGAAACAAAGGAAATGCTGATCGTAACGAGAAAATGAGTAACAAAATGAAGGAAATATGCATCGAAATGATGGAAATATTGATCTTGACGATAAAATGAGCATCAAAATGAAGGAAATATTCCTCGAAACGAAGGAAATATTGATCGTAATGAGAAAAGGAGCATCAAAATTAAGGAAATATGCATCAAAACGAAGGAAATGTTGATCATAACGAGAAAATGAGCATTAAATGAAGGAAATATTCATCGAAACGAAGGAAATATTGATCGTAACGAGAAAACGAGCATAAAAAAGAATGAAATATGCATCGAAACGAATGAAATATTGAACGTAACAAGAAAAGGAACGTCAAAATAAAGTAAATATGCATCGAAACGAAGGAAATACTGATCGTAAAGAGAAAATGAGAATCAATACGAAGGAAATATGCATTGAAACGTAGGAAATATAGATCATAACGAGAAAATGAGCTTCAAAAAGAAGGAAATCTGCATCGAAACGAATGAAATGTTGATAGTAACGAGAAAAGGAGCACCAAAATGATGTAAATATACATCGAAGAGAAGGAAATGTTAATCGTAATGAGAAATAGAGCATCAAAATAAAGGAAATAAGCATCGAAACAAAGGTAATATTGATCATAACGAGAAAATAAGAATCAAAACGAAGGAAATATGCATCAAAATGAAGGTAATGCTGATCGTAAAGAGAAAATGAGAATCAAAACGAAGGAAATATGCATCAAAACGAAGGAAATATTGATAGTAACGAAAACGAGCATCAAAAAGAAGAAAATCTGCATTGAAACGAATGAAATATTGATCGTAACGTGAAAAGGAGCATCAAAATGAAGTAAATATGCATCGAAACGAAGGAAATGTTGATCGTAACGAGAAAATGAGCACTAAAATTAAGAAAATATTCATCGAAATGAAGGAAATGTTGATCGTAATGAGAAAAAAAGCATCAAAATGAAGAAAATATGCATCGAAACAAAGGAAATGCTGATCGTAATGAGAAAATGAGTAACAAAATGAAGGAAATATGCATAGAAATGATGGAAATATTGATCTTGACAATAAAATGAGCATCAAAATGAAGGAAATATTCCTCGAAACGATGGAAATATTGATCGTAATGAGAAGAGGAGCATCAAAATGAAGGAAATATGCATCAAAACGAAGGAAATGTTGATCATAACGAGAAAATGAGCATTAAATGAAGGAAATATTCATCGAAACGAAGGAAATATTGATCGTAACGAGAAAACGAGCATAAAAAAGAATGAAATCTGCATCGAAACGAATAAAATATTGATCGTAACAAGAAAAGGAACGTCAAAATAAAGTAAATATGCATCGAAACGAAGGAAATACTGATCGTAAAGAGAAAATGAGAATCAATACGAAGGAAATATGCATTGAAACGTAGGAAATATAGATCATAACGAGAAAATGAGCTTCAAAAAGAAGGAAATCTGCATCGAAACGAATGAAATGTTGATCGTAACGAGAAAAGGAGCACCAAAATGATGTAAATATATATCGAAGAGAAGGAAATGTTAATCGTAATGAGAAATAGAGCATCAAAATAAAGGAAATAAGCATCGAAACAAAGGTAATATTGATCATAACGAGAAAATAAGAATCAAAACGAAGGAAATATGCATCGAAATGAAGGTAATGCTGATCGTAAAGAGAAAATGAGAATCAAAACGAAGGAAATATGTATCAAAACGAAGGAAATATTGATAGTAACGAGAAAACGAGCATCAAAAAGAAGAAAATCTGCATTGAAACGAATGAAATATTGATCGTAACGTGAAAAGGAGCATCAAAATGAAGTAAATATGCATCGAAACGAAGAAAATGTTGATCGTAACGAGAAAATGAGCATTAAAATTAAGAAAATATTCATCGAAATGAAGGAAATGTTGATCGTAATGAGAAAAGAAGCATCAAAATGAAGAAAATATGCATCGAAACAAAGGAAATGCTGATCGTAACGAGAAAATGAGTAACAAAATGAAGGAAATATGCATCGAAATGACGAAAATATTGATCTTGACGATAAAATGAGCATCAAAATGAAGGAAATATTCCTCGAAACGAAGGAAATATTGATCGTAATGAGAAAAGGAGCATCAAAATGAAGGAAATATGCATCAAAACGAAGGAAATGTTGATCGTAATGAGAAAATGAGCATTAAATGAAGGAAATATTCATCGAAACGAAGGAAATATTGATCGTAACGAGTAAACGAGCATAAAAAAGAATGAAATCTGCATCGAAACGAATGAAATGTTGATCGTAACAAGAAAAGGAACGTCAAAATAAAGTAAATATGTATCAAAACGAAGGAAATGCTGACCGTAACGAGAAAATGAGCATCAAAATGAAGGAAATATGCATCGAAACCAAGGAAATATTGATCGTGACAATAAAATGAGCATCAAAATGAAGGAAATATTCATCGAAATGAAGGAAATGTTGATCGTAATGAGAAAAGTAGCATCAAAATGAAGGAAATATGCATTGAAATGAAGGAAATATTGATTATAACGAGAAAATGAAAGAAATATGCATCGAAGAAGGAAATGTTGATCGTAATGAGAAAAGGAGCATCAAAATGAAGGAAATATTCATCGAAACGAAAGAAATATTTATCGCAATGAGAAAAGGAGCATCAAAATGAAGAAAACATGCCTTGTAACAAGGAAAATATTGATCATAATAAGAAAACGAGCATCAAAAAGTAGGAAATCTGAATCGAAACGAATGAAATGTTGATCGTAACAAGAAAATGAGCATCAAAATGAAGAAAATATGCATCGAAACAAAGGAAATATTGATCGTAACAAGAAAATGAGCATTAAATGAAGGAAATATTCATCGAATCGAAGGAAATATTGATTGTAATGAGAAAAATAGCATCAAAATGAAGAAAATATGCATCGAAACAAAGGAAATTTTGATCGTAACGAGAAAACAAGCATCAAAAAGAAGGAAATCTGCATCAAAACGAATGAAATGTTGACCGTAACAAGAAAAGGAACATCAAAATAAAGTAAATATGCATGGAAACGAAGGAAATTCTGATCGTAACGAGAAAATGAGCCTCAAAAAGAAGGAAATATGCATCGAAATGAAGGAAATATGCATCGAAACAAAGGGAATTTTGATCGTAATGAGAAAACGAGCATAAAAAAGAAGGAAATTTGCATAAAAAATGAATGAAATATATATAGTAACAAGAAAAAGAATGTCAAAATAAAGTAAATATGCATCGAAACGAAGGAAATGCTGATCGTAACGAGAAAATGAGCATCAAAATGAAGGAAATACGCATCGAAACGAATAAAATATTGACCGTGACGATAAAATGAGCATCAAAATGAAGGAAATATTCATCGAAATGAAGGAAATGTTGATCGTAATGAGAAAAGGAGCGTCAAAAGAAGGAAATATGCATCGAAACGAAGGAAATATTGTTCATAACGAGAAAATGAGCATCAAAAAGAAGGAAATCTGCATCGAAATGAATGAAATATTGATCGTAAGGAGAAAATGAGCATTAAAATGAAGAAAATATGCATCGAAATGAAGGAAACGCTGATCGTAAACTAGAAAAAGTGAATCAAAATGAAGGAAATAAGCATCGAAATGAAGGAAATATTGATCGTAACGAGAAAATAAGCATCAAAATAAAGGAAATATGAATCGAAACGAAGGAAATGATGATCGTAACAAGAAATAGAGCATCAAAATGAGGAAAATATGCATCGAAACGAAGGTAATATTGATCGTAACGAGAAAATGAGAATCAAAATAAAGGAATTATGCATCGAAATGAAGGTAATGTTGATCGTAACGAGAAAAGGAGCATCAAAATGATGGAAATATGCATCGAAAAGAAGGAAATATTGATCGTAACGAGAAAATGAGCATCAAAATGATCGAAACGAAGGAAATGTTGATCGTAATGAGAAAAGGATCATCAAAATGAAGAAAATATGCATCGAAACAAAGGAAATATTGATCATAATGAGAAAACGAGCATCAAAAAGTAAGAAATCAGCATCGAAATGAATGAAATGTTGTTCGTAACAAGAAAAGGAGCATCAAAATGAAGGAAATATGCATCGAAACGAAGGAAATGTTGATTGTAACGAGAAAATGAGCATTAAATGAAGGAAATATTCATCGAATCGAAGGAAATATTGATCGTAATGAGAAAAATAGCATCAAAATGAAGGAAATATGCATCTAAACAAAGGAAATTTTGATCGTAACGAGAAAACAAAAATAAAAAAGAAGGAAATCTACATCGAAACGAATGGAATATTGATCGTAACAAGAATAGGAACATCAAAATAAAGTAAATATGCATGGAAACGAAGGAAATACTGATCGTAACGAGAAAATAAGCCTCAAATGAAGGAAATATGCATCAAAACAAAGGGAATTTTGATCCAAACAGAAAACGAGCATCAAAAAGAAGGAAATCTGCATAAAAAACGAATGAAATGTTGATCGTAACAAGAAAAGAAACGTCAAAATAAAGTAAATATGCATCGAAACGAAGGAAATGCTGATCGTAACGAGAAAATTAGCATCAAAATAAAGGAAATACGCATCGAAATGAAGGAAATATTGATCGTGACGATAAAATAAGCATCAAAATGAAGGAAATATTCATCGAAATGAAGGAAATGTTGATCGTAATGAGAAAAGGAGCGTCAAAAGAAGGAAATATGCATCGAAACGAAGGAAATATTGATCATAACGAGAAAATAAGCATCAAAAAGAAGGAAATCTGCATCGAAATGAATGAAATGTTGATCGTAACGAGAAAATGAGCATAAAAATGAAGAAAATATGCATCGAAACGAAGGAAATGTTGATCGTAAACTAGAAAAAGTGAATCAAAATGAAGGATATAAGCATCGAAATGAAGGAAATATTGATCATAACGAGAAAATGAGCATCAAAATAAAGAAAATATGAATCGAAACGAAGGAAATGTTGATCGTAACAAGAAGTGGAGCATCAAAATAAAGAAAATATGCATCGAAACGAAGGTAATATTGATCGTAACGAGAAAATGAGAACCAAATAAAGGAATTATGCATCGAAACGAAGGTAATGTTGATCGTAACGAGAAAAGGAGCATCAAAATGATGAAAATATGCATCGAAACGAAGGAAATAATGATCGTAACGAGAAAATGAGCATCAAAATGAAAGAAATATTCATCGAAACGAAGGAAATATTGATCGTAATGAGAAAAGGATCATCAAAACGTAGAAAATATGCATCGAAACAAAAGAAATATTGATCATAATGAGAAAACAAGCATCAAAAAGTAAGAAATCTGTATCGAAACGAATAAATTGTTGTTCGTAACAAGAAAATGAGCATCAAAATGAAGGAAATATGCATCGAAACGAAGGAAATGTTGATTGTAACGAGAAAATGAGCATTAAATGAAGGAAATATTCATCGAATCGAAGTAAATATTGATCGTAATTAGAAAAATAGCATCAAAATGAAGGAAATATGCATCGAAACAAAGGAAATTTTGATCGTAACGAGAAAACAAGCTTCAAAAAGAAGGAAATCTGCATCGAAACGAATGGAATGTTGATCGTAACAAGAATAGGAACATCAAAATAAAGTAAATATGCACGGAAATGAAGGAAATGATGATCGTAACGAGAAAATGAGCCTCAAAATGAAGGAAATATGCATCGAAATAAAGGAAATATGCATCAAAACGAAGGAAATGTTGATTGTAACGAGAAAATGAGCATTAAATGAAGGAAATATTCATCGAATCAAAGGAAATATTGATCGTAATGAGAAAAATAGCATCAAAATGAAGGAAATATGCATCGAAACAAAGGAAATTTTGATCGTAACGAGAAAATAAGCATCAAAAAGAAGTAAATCTGCATCAAAACGAATGAAATGTTGACCGTAACAAGAAAAGGAATATCAAAATAAAGTAAATATGCATGGAAACGAAGGAAATGTTGATCGTAACGAGAAAATGAGCCTCAAAATGAAGGAAATATGCATCGAAATGAAGGAAATATGCATCGAAACAAAGGAAATTTTGATCGTAATGAGAAAACGAGCATCGAAAAGAAAGAAATTTGCATAAAAAACGAATGAAATATTGATCGTAACAAGAAAAGGAACGTCAAAATAAAGTAAATATGCATCGAAACGAAGGAAATGCTGATCGTAACGAGAAAATGAGCATCAAAATGAAGGAAATACGCATCGAAACGAATGAAATATTGATCGTGACGTTAAAATGAGCATCAAAATGAAGGAAATATTCATCGAAATTAAGGAAATGTTGATCGTAATGAGAAAAGGAGCGTCAAAAGAAGGAAATATGCATCGAAATGAAGGAAATATTGTTCATTACGAGAACATGAGCATCAAAAAGAAGGAAATCTGCATCGAAATGAATGAAATGTTGATCGTAAGGAGAAAATGAGCATTAAAATGAGGAAAATTTGCATCGAAATGAAGGAAACGTTGATCGTAAACTAGAAAAAGTGAATCAAAATGAAGGAAATAAGCATCGAAATAAAGAAAATATTGATCGTAACGAGAAAATAAGCATCAAAATAAAGGAAATATGAATCGAAACGAAGGAAATGATGATCGTAACCAGAAATGGAGCATCAAAATGAGGGAAATATGCATCGAAACGAAGGTAATATTGATCGTAACGAGAAAATGAGAATCAAAATAAAGGAATTATGCATCGAAACGAAGGTAATGTTGATAGTAACGAGAAAAGGATCATCAAAATGATGGAAAAATACATCGAAAAGAAGGAATGTTGATCGTAACGAGAAAATGAGCATCAAAATGAAGTTAATATTCATCGAAACAAAGGAAATGTTGATCGTAATGAGAAAAGTATCATCAAAATGAAGAAAATATGCATCGAAATAAAGGAAATATTGATCATAATGAGAAAACGAGCATCAAAAAGTAAGAAATATGCACCGAAACGAATGAAATGTTGTTCGTAACAAGAAAAGGAGCATCAAAATGAAGGAAATATGCATCGAAACAAAGGAAATGTTGATTGTAACGAGAAAATGAGCATTAAATGAAGGAAATATTCATCGAATCGAAGGAAATATTGATCGTAATGAGAAAAATAGCATCAAAATGAAGGAAATATGCATCGAAACAAAGGAAATTTTGATCGTAACGAGAAAACAAGAATAAAAAAGATGGAAATCTACATCGAAATGAATGGAATGTTGATCGTAACAAGAATAGGAACATCAAAATAAAGTAAATATGCATGGAAACGAAGGAAATACTGATCGTAACGAGAAAATGAGCCTCAAAATGAAGGAAATATGCATCAAAACAAAGGGAATTTTGATACTAACGAGAAAACGAGCATAAAAAAAAGGAAATCTGCATAAAAACGAATGAAATGTTGATCGTAACAAGAAAAGGAACGTCAAAATAAAGTAAATATGCATCGAAACAAAGGAAATGCTAATCGTAACGAGAAAATGAGCATCAAAATGAAGGAAATACGCATCGAAATGAAGAAAATATTGATCGTGACGATAAAATGAGCATCAAAATGAAGGAAATATTCATCGAAATGAAGGAAATGTTGATCGTAATGAGAAAAGGAGCGTCAAAAGAAGGAAATATATATCGAAACGAAGGAAATATTGATCATAACGAGAAAATAAGCATCAAAAAGAAGGAAATTAGCATCGAAATGAATGAAATGTTGATCATAACGAGAAAATGAGCATAAAAATGAAGAAAATATGCATCGAAACGAAGGAAACGTTGATCGTAAACTAGAAAAAGTGAATCAAAATGAAGGATATAAGCATCGAAATGAAGGAAATATTGATCATAACGAGAAAATGAGCATCAAAATAAAGGAATATGAATCGAAACAAAGGAAATGTTGATCGTAACAGGAAATGGAGCATCAAAATGAAGAAAATATGCATCGAAACGAAGGTAATATTGATCGTAACGAGAAAATGAGAACCAAATAAAGGAATTATGCATCGAAATGAAGGTAATGTTGATCGTAACGTGAAAAGGAGCATCAAAATGATGAGAATATGCATCGAAACGAAGGAAATGTTGATCGTAACGAGAAAATGAGCATCAAAATGAAAGAAATATTCATCGAAACGAAGGAAATGTTGATCTTAATGAGAAAAGGATCATCAAAATGAAGAAAATATGCATCGAAACAAAGGAAATATTGATCATAATGAGAAAACGAGCATCAAAAAGTAAGAAATCTGTATCGAAACGAATGAAATGTTGTTCGTAACAAGAAAAGGAGCATCAAAATGAAGGAAATATGCATCGAAACGAAGGAAATGTTGATTTTAACGAGAAAATGAGCATTAAATGAAGGAAATATTCATCGAATCGAAGGAAATATTGATCGTAATGAGAAAAATAGCATCAAAATGAAGGAAATATGCATCGAAACAAAGGAAATTTTGATCGTAACGAGAAAACAAGCATCAAAAAGAAGGAAATCTGCATCGAAACGAATGGAATGTTGATCGTAATAAGAATAGGAACATCAAAATAATGTAAATATGCACGGAAATGAAGGAAATGCTGATCGTAACGAGAAAATGAGCCTCAAAATGAAGGAAATATACATCGAAATGAAGGAAATATACATCAAAACGAAGGAAATGTTGATTGTAACGAGAAAATGAGCATTAAATGAAGGAAATATTCATCGAATCAAAGGAAATATTGATCGTAATGAGAAAAATAGCATCAAAATGAAGGAAATATGCATCGAAACAAAGGAAATTTTGATCGTAACGAGAAAACAAGCATCAAAAAGAAGGAAATCTGCATCAAAATGAATGAAATGTTGACCGTAACAAGAAAAGAAACATCAAAATTAAGTAAATATGCATGAAAACGAAGAAAATGCTGACCGTAACGAGAAAATGAGCCTCCAAATGAAGGAAATATGCATCGAAATGAAGGAAATATGCATCAAAACAAAGGGAATTTTGATCGTAATGAGAAAACGAGCATCAAAAAGAAGGAAATTTGCATAAAAAATGAATGAAATATTGATCGTAACAAGAAAAGGAACGTCAAAATAAAGTGAATATGCATCGAAACGAAGGAAATGCTGATCGTAACGAGAAAATGAGCATCAAAATGAAGGAAATACGCATCGAAACGAAGGAAATATTGATCGTGACGATAAAATGAGCATCAAAATGAAGGAAATATTCATCGAAATGATGGAAATGTTGATCGTAATGAGAAAAAGAGCATTAAAAGAAGGAAATATGCATCGAAACGAAGGAAATATTGTTCATTACGAGAAAATGAGCATCAAAAAGAAGGAAATCTGCATCGAAATGAATGAAATGTTGATCGTAAGGAGAAAATGAGCATTAAAATGAAGAAAATATGCATCGAAATGAAGGAAACGTTGATCGTAAACTAGAAAAAGTGAATCAAAATGAAGGAAATAAGCATCGAAATGAAGGAAATATTGATCGTAACGAGAAAATAAGCATCAAAATAAAGGAAATATGAATCGAAACGAAGGAAAAGATGATCGTAACAAGAAATGGAGCATCAAAATGAGGGAAATATGCATCGAAACGAAGGTAATATTGATCGTAACGAGAAAATGAGAATCAAAATAAAGGAATTATGCATCGAAACGAAGGTAATGTTGATCGTAATGAGAAAAGGAGCATCAAAATGATGGAAAATGCATCGAAAAGAAGGAAATGTTGATCGTAACGAGAAAATGAGCATCAAAATGAAGTAAATATTCATCGAAACGAAGGAAATGTTGATCGTAATGAGAAAAGGATCATCAAAATGAAGAAAATATGCATCGAAACAAAGGAAATATTTATCATAATTAGAAAACGAGCATCAAAAAGTAAGAAATCTGCATCGAAACGAATGAAATGTTGTTTGTAACAAGAAAAGGAGCATCAAAATGAAAGAAATATGCATCGAAACGAAGGAAATGTTGATTGTAACGAGAAAATGAGCATTAAATGAAGGAAATATTCATCGAATCGAAGGAAATATTGATCGTAATGAGAAAAATAGCATCAAAATGAAGGAAATATGCATCGAAACAAAGGAAATTTTGATCGTAACGAGAAAACAAGAATCAAAAAGAAGGAAATCTACATCGAAACGAATGGAATGTTGATCGTAACAAGAATAGGAACATCAAAATAAAGTAAATATGCATGGAAACGAAGGAAATACTGATCGTAACGAGAAAATGAGCCTCAAAATGAAGGAAATATGCATCGAAACAAAGGGAATTTTGATCCTAACGAGAAAACGAGCATCAAAAAGAAGGAAATCTGCATAAAAAACGAATGAAATGTTGATCGTAACAAGAAAATGAACGTCAAAATAAAGTAAATATGCATGGAAACGAATGAAATACTGATCGTAACGAGAAAATAAGCATCAAAATGAAGGAAATACGCATCGAAACGAAGGAAATATTGATCGTGACGATAAAATGAGCATCAAAATGAAGGAAATATTCATCGAAATGAAGGAAATGTTGATCGTAATGAGAAAAGAAGCATCAAAAGAAGGAAATATGCATCGAAACAAAGGAAATATTGATCATAACGAGAAAATAAGCATCAAAAAGAAGGAAATCTGCATCGAAATGAATGAAATGTTGATCGTAACGAGAAAATGAGCATCAAAATGATGAAAATATGCATCGAAATGAAGGAAACGCTGATCGTAAACTAGAAAAAGTGAATCAAAATGAAGGATATAAGCATCGAAATGAAGGAAATATTGATCATAACGAGAAAATGAGCATCAAAATAAAGGAAATATGAATCAAAACGAAGGAAATGTTGATCGTAACAAGAAATGGAGCATCAAAATGAAGAAAATATGCATCGAAACGAAGGTAATATTGATCGTAACGAGAAAATGAGAACCAAACAAAGGAATTATGCATCGAAACGAAGGTAATGTTGATCGTAACGAGAAAAGGAGCATCAAAATGATGAAAATATGCATCGAAACGAAAGAAATGTTGATCGTAACGAGAAAATGAGCATCAAAATGAAATAAATATTCATCGAAACGAAGGAAATGTTGATCGTAATGAGAAAAGGATCATCAAAATGAAGAAAATATGCATCGAAACAAAGGAAATATTGATCATAATGATAAAACGAGCATCAAAAAGTAAGAAATCTGTATCGAAACGAATGAAATGTTGTTCGTAACAAGAAAAGGAGCATCAAAATGAAGGAAATACGCATCGAAACGAAGGAAATGTTGATTGTAACGAGAAAATGAGCATTAAATGAAGGAAATATTCATTGAATCGAAGGAAATATTGATCGTAATGAGAAAAATAGCATCAAAATGAAGAAAATATGCATCGAAACAAAGGAAATTTTGATCGTAACGAGAAAACAAGCATAAAAAAGAAGGAAATCTGCATCGAAACGAATGGAATGTTGATCGTAACAAGAATAGGAACATCAAAATAAAGTAAATATGCACGGAAATGAAGGAAATGCTGATCGTAATGAGAAAATGAGCCTCAAAATGAAGTAAATATGCATCGAAATGAAGAAAATATGCATCGAAAAAAGGGAATTTTGATCTTAACGAGAAAACAAGCATCAAAAAGAAGAAAATCTGCATAAAAAACGAATGAAATGTTGATCGTAACAAGAAAAGGAACGTCAAAATAAAGTAAATATGCATCGAAACGAAGGAAATGCTGATTGTAACGAGAAAATTAGCATCAAAATGAAGGAAATATACATCGAAACGAAGGAAATATTGATCTTGACGATAAAATGAGCATCAAAATAAAGGAAATATTCATTGAAATGAAGGAAATATTGATTGTAATTAGAAAAGGAGCGTCAAAAGAAGGAAATATGCATCGAAACGAAGGAAATATTGAATATAACGAGAAAATGAGCATCAAAAAGAAGGAAATCTGCATCGAAATGAATGAAATGTTGATCGTAACGAGAAAATGAGCCTCAAAATGAAGAAAATACGCATCGAAACGAAGGAAACGTTGATCGTAATCTAGAAAAAGTGAATCAAAATGAAGGATATAAGCATCGAAATGAAGGAAATATTGATTGTAACGAGAAAATGAGCATCAAAATAAAGGAAATATGAATCGAAACGAAGGAAATGTTGATCGTAACAAGAAACGGAGCATCAAAATGAAGGAAATATGCATCGAAACGAAGGTAATATTGATCGTAACGAGAAAATGAGAATCAAAATAAAGGAATTATGCATCGAAACGAAGGTATTGTTGATCGTAACGAGAAAATGAGCATCAAAATGATGAGAATATGCATCGAAACGAAGGAAATGTTGATCGTAACGAGAAAATGAGCCTAAAAATAAAGGAAATATGCATCGAAATGAAGGAAATATACATCGAAACAAAGGGAATTTTGATCGTAACGACAAAAGGAGCATCAAAATGAAGTAAATATGCAATGAAACGAAGGAAATGTTGATCTTAACGAGAAACTGAGCATCAAAATGAAAGAAATATTCATCGAAACGAAGGAAATATTGATCGTATTGAGAAAAGGATCATCAAAATGAAGAAAATATGAATCGAAACAAAGGAAATATCGATCATAATGAGAAAATGAGCATCAAAAAGTAGGAAATCTGCATCGAAACGAATGAAATGTTGTTCGTAACAAGAAAAGGAGCATCAAAATGATGGAAATATGCATCAAAACGAAGGAAATGTTGATTGTAACGAGAAAATAAGCATTAAATGAAGGAAATATTCATCGAATCGAAGGAAATATTGATCGTAATGAGAAAAATAGCATCAGAATGAAGGATATATGCATCGAAACAAAGGAAATTTTGATCGTAACGAGAAAACAAGCATAAAAAAGAAGGAAATCTGCATCGAAACAAATAGAATGTTGATCGTAACAAGAAAAGGAATATCAAAATAAAGTAAATATGCATGGAAACGAAGGAAATGCTGATCGTAACGAGAAAATGAGCCTAAAAATAAAGGAAATATGCATCGAAATGAAGGAAATATACATCGAAACAAAGGGAATTTTGATCCTAACGAGAAAACGAGCATCAAAAAGAAGGAAATCTGCATAAAAAATGAATGAAATATTGATCGTAACAAGAAAAGAAACGTCAAAATAAGTAAATATACATCGAAACGAATGAAATGCTGATCGTAATGAGAAAATGTGCATCAAAATGAAGCAAATACGCATCGAAACGAAGGATATATTGATAATGACGATAAAATGAGCATCAAAATGAAGGAAATATTCATCGAAATGAAGGAAATATTGATCGTAATGAGAAAAGGAGCGCCAAAAGAAGGAAATATGCATCGAAACGAAGGAAATATTGATCATAACGAGAAAATGAGCATCAAAAATAAGGAAATCTGCATCGAAATGAATGAAATATTGATCGTAACGAGAAAATGAGCATCAAAATAAAGGAAATATGAATCGAAACGAAGAAAATGTTGATCGTAAAAGAAATGGAGCATCAAAATGAAGGAAATATGCATCGAAACGAAGGTAATATTGATCGTAACGAGAAAATGATAATCAAAATAAAGGAATAATGCATCGAAACGAAGGTAATGTTGATCGTAACGAGAAAAGGAGCATCAAAATGAAGGAAATATGCATGGAAACGAAGGTAATGTTGATAGCAACGAGAAAATGAGCATCAAAATGAGAGAAATATTCTTCGAAACGTAGGAAATGTTGATCGTAATGAGAAAAGGATCATCAAAATGAAGAAAATATGCATCGAAACAAAGGAAATATCGATCATAATGAGAAAATGAGCATCAAAAAGTAGGAAATCTGCATCGAAACGAATGAAATGTTGTTCGTAACAAGAAAAAGAGCATCAAATTGAAGGAAATATGCATCGAAACGAAGGAAATGTTGATCGTAACGAGAAAATGAGCATTAAAATGAAGGAAATATTCATCGAAACGAAGGAAATATTGATCGTAATGAGAAAAATAACATCAAAATGAAGGAAATATTCATCGAATCAAAGGAAATTTTGATCGTAACGAGAAAACGAGCATAAAAAAGAAGGAAATCTGCATCGAAACGAATGAAATGTTGATCGTAACAAGAAAAGGAACATCAAAATATGCATGTAAACAAAGAAAATGTTAATCGTAACGAGAAAATGAGCCTCAAAATGAAGGAAATATGCATCGAAACAAAGGGAATTTTGATCCTAACGAGAAAACAAGCATCAAAAAGATGGAAATCTGCATAAAAAAACGAATGAAATGCTGATCGTAATAAGAAAAGGAACGTCAAAATAAAGTAAATATGCATGGAAACGAATGAAATACTGATCGTAACGAGAAAATGAACATCAAAATGAAGGAAATACGCATCGAAACGAAGGAAATATTGATCGTGACGATAAAATGAGCATCAAAATGAAGGAAATATTCATCGAAATGAAGGAAATGTTGATCGTAATGAGAAAAGGAACGTCAAAAGAAGGAAATATGCATCGAAACGAAGGAAATATTGATCATAACGAGAAAATAAGCATCAAAAAGAAGGAAATCTGCATCGAAATGAATGAAATGTTGATCGTAACGAGAAAATGAGCATCAAAATGAAGAAAATATGCATCGAAACAAAGGAAATGCTGATCGTAAACTAGAAAAAGTGAATCAAAATGAAGGATATAAGCATCGAAATGAAGGAAATATTGATCATAACGAGAAAATGAGCATCAAAATAAAGGAAATATGAATCGAAACGAAGGAAATATTGATCGTAACAAGAAATTGAGCATTAAAATGAAGAAAATATGCATCGAAACGAAGGTAATATTGATCGTAACGAGAAAATGAGAACCAAACAAAGGAATTATGCATCGAAATGAAGGTAATGTTGATCGTAACGAGAAAACAAGCTTCAAAAAGAAGGAAATCTGCATCGAAACGAATGGAATGTTGATCGTAACAAGAATAAGAACATCAAAATAAAGTAAATATGCACGGAAATGAAGGAAATGATGATCGTAACGAGAAAATGAGCCTCAAAATGATGGAAATATGCATCGAAATAAAGGAAATATGCATCAAAACGAAGGAAATGTTGATTGTAACGAGAAAATGAGCATTAAATGAAGGAAATATTCATCGAATCAAAGGAAATATTGATCGTAATGAGAAAAATAGCATCAAAATGAAGGAAATATGCATCAAAACAAAGGAAATTTTGATCGTAACGAGAAAATAAGCATCAAAAAGAAGTAAATCTGCATCAAAACGAATGAAATGTTGACCGTAACAAGAAAAGGAATATCAAAATAAAGTAAATATGCATGGAAACGAAGGAAATGTTGATCGTAACGAGAAAATGAGCCTCAAAATGAAGGAAATATGCATCGAAATGAAGGAAATATGCATCGAAACAAAGGAAATTTTGATCGTAATGAGAAAACGAGCATCGAAAAGAAAGAAATTTGCATAAAAAACGAATGAAATATTGATCGTAACAAGAAATGGAACGTCAAAATAAAGTAAATATGCATCGAAACGAAGGAAATGCTGATCGTAACGAGAAAATGAGCATCAAAATGAAGGAAATACGCATCGAAACGAATGAAATATTGATCGTGACGTTAAAATGAGCATCAAAATGAAGGAAATATTCATCGAAATGAAGGAAATGTTGATCGTAATGAGAAAAGGAGCGTCAAAAGAAGGAAATATGCATCGAAATGAAGGAAATATTGTTCATTACGAGAAAATGAGCATCAAAAAGAAGGAAATCTGCATCGAAATGAATGAAATGTTGATCGTAAGGAGAAAATGAGCATTAAAATGAGGAAAATTTGCATCGAAATGAAGGAAACGTTGATCGTAAACTAGAAAAAGTGAATCAAAATGAAGGAAATAAGCATCGAAATAAAGAAAATGTTGATCGTAACGAGAAAATAAGCATCAAAATAAAGGAAATATGAATCGAAACGAAGGAAATGATGATCGTAACCAGAAATGGAGCATCAAAATGAGGGAAATATGCATCAAAACGAAGGTAATATTGATCGTAACGAGAAAATGAGAATCAAAATAAAGGAATTATGCATCGAAACGAAGGTAATGTTGATCGTAACGAGAAAAGGATCATCAAAATGATGGAAAAATACATCGAAAAGAAGGAATGTTGATCGTAACGAGAAAATGAGCATCAAAATGAAGTAAATATTCATCGAAACAAAGGAAATGTTGATCGTAATGAGAAAAGGATCATCAAAATGAAGAAAATATGCATCGAAACAAAGGAAATATTGATCATAATGAGAAAACGAGCATCAAAAAGTAAGAAATATGTACCGAAACGAATGAAATGTTGTTCGTAACAAGAAAAGGAGCATCAAAATGAAGGAAATATGCATCGAAACGAAGGAAATGTTGATTGTAACGAGAAAATGAGCATTAAATGATGGAAATATTCATCGAATCCAAGGAAATATTGATCGTAATGAGAAAAATAGCATCAAAATGAAGGAAATATGCATCGAAACAAAGGAAATTTTGATCGTAACGAGAAAATGAGCATCAAAATGAAGAAAATATGCATCGAAACAAAGGAAATGCTGATCGTAAACTAGAAAAAGTGAATCAAAATGAAGGATATAAGCATCGAAATGAAGGAAATATTGATCATAACGAGAAAATGAGCATCAAAATAAAGGAAATATGAATCGAAACGAAGGAAATGTTGATCGTAACAAGAAATGGAGCATTAAAATGAAGAAAATATGCATCGAAACGAAGGTAATATTGATCGTAACGAGAAAATGAGAACCAAACAAAGGAATTATGCATCGAAATGAAGGTAATGTTGATCGTAACGAGAAAACAAGCTTCAAAAAGAAGGAAATCTGCATCGAAACGAATGGAATGTTGATCGTAACAAGAATAGGAACATCAAAATAAAGTAAATATGCACGGAAATGAAGGAAATGATGATCGTAACGAGAAAATGAGCCTCAAAATGATGGAAATATGCATCGAAATAAAGGAAATATGCATCAAAACGAAGGAAATGTTGATTGTAACGAGAAAATGAGCATTAAATGAAGGAAATATTCATCGAATCAAAGGAAATATTGATCGTAATGAGAAAAATAGCATCAAAATGAAGGAAATATGCATCGAAACAAAGGAAATTTTGATCGTAACGAGAAAATAAGCATAAAAAAGAAGTAAATCTGCATCAAAACGAATGAAATGTTGACCGTAACAAGAAAAGGAATATCAAAATAAAGTAAATATGCATGGAAACGAAGGAAATGTTGATCGTAACCAGAAAATGAGCCTCAAAATGAACGAAATATGCATCGAAATGAAGGAAATATGCATCGAAACAAATGAAATTTTGATCGTAATGAGAAAACGAGCATCGAAAAGAAAGAAATTTGCATAAAAAATGAATGAAATATTGATCGTAACAAGAAATGGAACGTCAAAATAAAGTAAATATGCATCGAAACGAAGGAAATGCTGATCGTAACGAGAAAATGAGCATCAAAATGAAGGAAATACGCATCGAAACGAATGAAATATTGATCGTGACGTTAAAATGAGCATCAAAATGAAGGAAATATTCATCGAAATGAAGGAAATGTTGATCGTAATGAGAAAAGGAGCGTCAAAAGAAGGAAATATGCATCGAAATGAAGGAAATATTGTTCATTACGAGAAAATGAGCATCAAAAAGAAGGAAATCTGCATCGAAATGAATGAAATGTTGCTCGTAAGGAGAAAATGAGCATTAAAATGAGGAAAATTTGCATCGAAATGAAGGAAACGTTGATCGTAAACTAGAAAAAGTGAATCAAAATGAAGGAAATAAGCATCGAAATAAAGAAAATATTGATCGTAACGAGAAAATAAGCATCAAAATAAAGGAAATATGAATCGAAACGAAGGAAATGATGATCGTAACCAGAAATGGAGCATCAAAATGAGGGAAATATGCATCGAAACGAAGGTAATATTGATCGTAACGAGAAAATGAGAATCAAAATAAAGGAATTATGCATCGAAACGAAGGTAATGTTGATCGTAACGAGAAAAGGATCATCAAAATGATGGAAAAATACATCGAAAAGAAGGAATGTTGATCGTAACGAGAAAATGAGCATCAAAATGAAGTAAATATTCATCGAAACAAAGGAAATGTTAATCGTAATGAGAAAAGGATCATCAAAATGAAGAAAATATGCATCGAAACAAAGGAAATATTGATCATAATGAGAAAACGAGCATCAAAAAGTAAGAAATATGTACCGAAACGAATGAAATGTTGTTCGTAACAAGAAAAGGAGCATCAAAATGAAGGAAATATGCATCGAAACGAAGGAAATGTTGATTGTAACGAGAAAATGAGCATTAAATGATGGAAATATTCATCGAATCCAAGGAAATATTGATCGTAATGAGAAAAATAGCATCAAAATGAAGGAAATATGCATCGAAACAAAGGAAATTTTGATCGTAACGAGAAAATGAGCATCAAAATGAAGAAAATATGCATCGAAACAAAGGAAATGCTGATCGTAAACTAGAAAAAGTGAATCAAAATGAAGGATATAAGCATCGAAATGAAGGAAATATTGATCATAACGAGAAAATGAGCATCAAAATAAAGGAAATATGAATCGAAACGAAGGAAATGTTGATCGTAACAAGAAATGGAGCATTAAAATGAAGAAAATATGCATCGAAACGAAGGTAATATTGATCGTAACGAGAAAATGAGAACCAAACAAAGGAATTATGCATCGAAATGAAGGTAATGTTGATCGTAACGAGAAAACAAGCTTCAAAAAGAAGGAAATCTGCATCGAAACGAATGGAATGTTGATCGTAACAAGAATAGGAACATCAAAATAAAGTAAATATGCACGGAAATGAAGGAAATGATGATCGTAACGAGAAAATGAGGCTCAAAATGATGGAAATATGCATCGAAATAAAGGAAATATGCATCAAAACGAAGGAAATGTTGATTGTAACGAGAAAATGAGCATTAAATGAAGGAAATATTCATCGAATCAAAGGAAATATTGATCGTAATGAGAAAAATAGCATCAAAATGAAGGAAATATCCATCGAAACAAAGGAAATTTTGATCGTAACGAGTAAATAAGCATAAAAAAGAAGTAAATCTGCATCAAAACGAATGAAATGTTGACCGTAACAAGAAAAGGAATATCAAAATAAAGTAAATATGCATGGAAACGAAGGAAATGTTGATCGTAACGAGAAAATGAGCCTCAAAATGAAGGAAATATGCATCGAAATGAAGGAAATATGCATCGAAACAAAGGAAATTTTGATCGTAATGAGAAAACGAGCATCGAAAAGAAAGAAATTTGCATAAAAAACGAATGAAATATTGATCGTAACAAGAAAAGGAACGTCAAAATAAAGTAAATATGCATCGAAACGAAGGAAATGCTGATCGTAACGAGAAAATGAGCATCAAAATGAAGGAAATACGCATCGAAACAAATGAAATATTGATCGTGACGTTAAAATGAGCATCAAAATGAAGGAAATATTCATCGAAATGAAGGAAATGTTGATCGTAATGAGAAAAGGAGGGTCAAAAGAAGGAAATATGCATCGAAATGAAGGAAATATTGTTCATTACGAGAAAATGAGCATCAAAAAGAAGGAAATCTGCATCGAAATGAATGAAATGTTGATCGTAAGGAGAAATGAGCATTAAAATGAGGAAAATTTGCATCGAAATGAAGGAAACGTTGATCGTAAACTAGAAAAAGTGAATCAAAATGAAGGAAATAAGCATCGAAATAAAGAAAATATTGATCGTAACGAGAAAATAAGCATCAAAATAAAGGAAATATGAATCGAAACGAAGGAAATGATGATCGTAACCAGAAATGGAGCATCAAAATGAGGGAAATATGCATCGAAACGAAGGTAATATTGATCGTAACGAGAAAATGAGAATCAAAATAAAGGAATTATGCATCGAAACGAAGGTAATGTTGATCGTAACGAGAAAAGGATCATCAAAATGATGGAAAAATACATCGAAAAGAAGGAATGTTGATCGTAACGAGAAAATGAGCATCAAAATGAAGTAAATATTCATCGAAACAAAGGAAATGTTGATCGTAATGAGAAAAGGATCATCAAAATGAAGAAAATATGCATCGAAACAAAGGAAATATTGATCATAATGAGAAAACGAGCATCAAAAAGTAAGAAATATGCACCGAAACGAATGAAATGTTGTTCGTAACAAGAAAAGGAGCATCAAAATGAAGGAAATATGCATCGAAACGAAGGAAATGTTGATTGTAATGAGAAAATGAGCATTAAATGAAGGAAATATTCATCGAATCGAAGGAAATATTGATCGTAATGAGAAAAATAGCATCAAAATGAAGGAAATATGCATCGAAACAAAGGAAATTTTGATCGTAATGAGAAAACAAGAATAAAAAAGAAGGAAATCTACATCGAAATGAATGGAATGTTGATCGTAACAAGAATAGGAACATCAAAATAAAGTAAATATGCATGGAAACGAAGGAAATACTGATCGTAACGAGAAAATGAGCCTCAAAATGAAGGAAATATGCATCAAAACAAAGGGAATTTTGATACTAACGAGAAAACGAGCATAAAAAAAAGGAAATCTGCATAAAAAACGAATGAAATGTTGATCGTAACAAGAAAAGGAACGTCAAAATAAAGTAAATATGCATCGAAACAAAGGAAATGCTGATCGTAACGAGAAAATGAGCATCAAAATGAAGGAAATACGCATCGAAATGAAGAAAATATTGATCGTGACGATAAAATGAGCATCAAAATGAAGGAAATATTCATCGAAATGAAGGAAATGTTGATCGTAATGAGAAAAGGAGCGTCAAAAGAAGGAAATATACATCGAAACGAAGGAAATATTGATCATAACGAGAAAATAAGCATCAAAAAGAAGGAAATTTGCATCGAAATGAATGAAATGTTGATCATAACGAGAAAATGAGCATAAAAATGAAGAAAATATGCATCGAAACGAAGGAAACGTTGATCGTAAACTAGAAAAAGTGAATCAAAATGAAGGATATAAGCATCGAAATGAAGGAAATATTGATCATAACGAGAAAATGAGCATCAAAATAAAGGAATATGAATCGAAACAAAGGAAATGTTGATCGTAACAGGAAATGGAGCATCAAAATGAAGAAAATATGCATCGAAACGAAGGTAATATTGATCGTAACGAGAAAATGAGAACCAAATAAAGGAATTATGCATCGAAACGAAGGTAATGTTGATCGTAACGAGAAAAGGAGCATCAAAATGATGAGAATATGCATCGAAACGAAGGAAATGTTGATCGTAACGAGAAAATGAGCATCAAAATGAAAGAAATATTCATCGAAACGAAGGAAATGTTGATCTTAATGAGAAAAGGATCATCAAAATGAAGAAAATATGCATCGAAACAAAGGAAATATTGATCATAATGAGAAAACGAGCAACAAAAAGTAAGAAATCTGCATCGAAACGAATGAAATGTTGTTCGTAACAAGAAAAGGAGCATCAAAATGAAGGAAATATGCATCGAAACGAAGGAAATGTTGATTGTAACGAGAAAATGAGCATTAAATGAAGGAAATATTCATCGAATCGAAGGAAATATTGATCGTAATGAGAAAAATAACATCAAAATGAAGGAAATATGCATCGAAACAAAGGAAATTTTGATCGTAACGAGAAAACAAGCATCAAAAAGAAGGAAATCTGCATCGAAACGAATGGAATGTTGATCGTAACAAGAATAGGAACATCAAAATAAAGTAAATATGCACGGAAATGAAGGAAATGCTGATCGTAACGAGAAAATGAGCCTCAAAATGAAGGAAATATACATCGAAATGAAGGAAATATACATCAAAACGAAGGAAATGTTGATTGTAACGAGAAAATGAGCATTAAATGAAGGAAATATTCATCGAATCAAAGGAAATATTGACCGTAATGAAAAAAATAGCATCAAAATGAAGGAAATATGCATCGAAACAAAGGAAATTTTGATCGTAACGAGAAAACAAGCATCAAAAAGAAGGAAATCTGCATCAAAATGAATGAAATGTTGACCGTAACAAGAAAAGAAACATCAAAATTAAGTAAATATGCATGAAAACGAAGAAAATGCTGACCGTAACGAGAAAATGAGCCTCCAAATGAAGGAAATATGCATCGAAATGAAGGAAATATGCATCAAAACAAAGGGAATTTTGATCGTAATGAGAAAACGAGCATCAAAAAGAAGGAAATTTGCATAAAAAAACGAATGAAATATTGATCGTAACAAGAAAAGGAACGTCAAAATAAAGTGAATATGCATCGAAACGAAGGAAATGCTGATCGTAACGAGAAAATGAGCATCAAAATGAAGGAAATACGCATCGAAACGAAGGAAATATTGATCGTGACGATAAAATGAGCATCAAAATGAAGGAAATATTCATCGAAATGATGAAAATATTGATCGTAATGAGAAAAAGAGCATTAAAAGAAGGAAATATGCATCGAAACGAAGGAAATATTGTTCATTACGAGAAAATGAGCATCAAAAAGAAGGAAATCTGCATCGAAATGAATGAAATGTTGATCGTAAGGAGAAAATGAGCATTAAAATGAAGAAAATATGCATCGAAATGAAGGAAACGTTGATCGTAAACTAGAAAAAGTGAATCAAAATGAAGGAAATAAGCATCGAAATGAAGGAAATATTGATCGTAACGAGAAAATAAGCATCAAAATAAAGGAAATATGAATCGAAACGAAGGAAATGATGATCGTAACAAGAAATGGAGCATCAAAATGAGGGAAATATGCATCGAAACGAAGGTAATATTGATCGTAACGAGAAAATGAGAATCAAAATAAAGGAATTATGCATCGAAACGAAGGTAATGTTGATCGTAATGAGAAAAGGAGCATCAAAATGATGGAAAATGCATCGAAAAGAAGGAAATGTTGATCGTAACGAGAAAATGAGCATCAAAATGAAGTAAATATTCATCGAAACGAAGGAAATGTTGATCGTAATGAGAAAAGGATCATCAAAATGAAGAAAATATGCATTGAAACAAAGGAAATATTGATCATAATTAGAAAACGAGCATCAAAAAGTAAGAAATCTGCATCGAAACGAATGAAATGTTGTTTGTAACAAGAAAAGGAGCATCAAAATGAAAGAAATATGCATCGAAACGAAGGAAATGTTGATTGTAATGAGAAAATGAGCATTAAATGAAGGAAATATTCATCTAATCGAAGGAAATATTGATCGTAATGAGAAAAATAGCATCAAAATGAAGGAAATATGCATCGAAACAAAGGAAATTTTGATCGTAACGAGAAAACAAGAATCAAAAAGAAGGAAATCTACATCGAAACGAATGGAATGTTGATCGTAACAAGAATAGGAACATCAAAATAAAGTAAATATGCATGGAAACGAAGGAAATACTGATCGTAACGAGAAAATGAGCCTCAAAATGAAGGAAATATGCATCGAAACAAAGGGAATTTTGATCCTAACGAGAAAACGAGCATCAAAAAGAAGGAAATCTGCATAAAAAATGAATGAAATGTTGATCGTAACAAGAAAAGGAACGTCAAAATAAAGTAAATATGCATGGAAACGAATTAAATACTGATCGTAACGAGAAAATAAGCATCAAAATGAAGGAAATACGCATCGAAACGAAGGAAATATTGATCGTGACGATAAAATGAGCATCAAAATGAAGGAAATATTCATCGAAATGAAGGAAATGTTGATCGTAATGAGAAAAAGAGCATTAAAAGAAGGAAATATGCATCGAAACGAAGGAAATATTGATCATAACGAGAAAATAAGCATCAAAAAGAAGGAAATCTGCATCGAAATGAATGAAATGTTGATCGTAACGAGAAAATGAGCATCAAAATGAAGAAAATATGTATCGAAATGAAGGAAACGCTGATCGTAAACTAGAAAAAGTGAATCAAAATGAAGGATATAAGCATCGAAATGAAGGAAATATTGATCATAACGAGAAAATGAGCATCAAAATAAAGGAAATATGAATCAAAACGAAGGAAATGTTGATCGTAACAAGAAATGGAGCATCAAAATGAAGAAAATATGCATCGAAACGAAGGTAATATTGATCGTAACGAGAAAATGAGAACCAAACAAAGGAATTTTGCATCGAAACGAAGGTAATGTTGATCGTAACGAGAAAAGGAGCATCAAAATGATGAAAATATGCATCGAAACGAAAGAAATGTTGATCGTAACGAGAAAATTAGCATCAAAATGAAATAAATATTCATCGAAACGAAGGAAATGTTGATCGTAATGAGAAAAGGATCATCAAAATGAAGAAAATATGCATCGAAACAAAGGAAATATTGATCATAATGATAAAACGAGCATCAAAAAGTAAGAAATCTGTATCGAAACGAATGAAATGTTGTTCGTAACAAGAAAAGGAGCATCAAAATGAAGAAAATACGCATCGAAACGAAGGAAATGTTAATTGTAACGAGAAAATGAGCATTAAATGAAGGAAATATTCATTGAATCGAAGGAAATATTGATCGTAATGAGAAAAATAGCATCAAAATGAAGAAAATATGCATCGAAACAAAGGAAATTTTGATCGTAACGAGAAAACAAGCATCAAAAAAAAGGAAATCTGCATCGAAACGAATGGAATGTTGATCGTAACAAGAATAGGAACATCAAAATAAAGTAAATATGCACGGAAATGAAGGAAATGCTGATCGTAATGAGAAAATGAGCCTCAAAATGAAGGAAATATGCATCGAAATGAAGGAAATATGCATCGAAAAAAGGGAATTTTGATCCTAACGAGAAAACAAGCATCAAAAAGAAGAAAATCTGCATAAAAAACGAATGAAATGTTGATCGTAACAAGAAAAGGAACGTCAAAATAAAGTAAATATGCATCGAAACGAAGGAAATGTTGATTGTAACGAGAAAATAAGCATCAAAATGAAGGAAATATACATCGAAACGAAGGAAATATTGATCTTGACGATAAAATGAACATCAAAATAAAGGAAATATTCATTGAAACGAAGGAAATATTGAATATAACAAGAAAATGAGCATCAAAAAGAAGGAAATCTGCATCGAAATGAATGAAATGTTGATCGTAACGAGAAAATGAGCCTCAAAATGAAGAAAATATGCATCGAAACGAAGGAAACGTTGATCGTAATCTAGAAAAAGTGAATCAAAATGAAGGATATAAGCATCGAAATGAAGGAAATATTGATCGTAACGAGAAAATGAGCATCAAAATAAAGGAAATATGAATCGAAACGAAGGAAATGTTGATCGTAACAAGAAACGGAGCATCAAAATGAAGGAAATATGCATCGAAACGAAGGTAATATTGATCGTAACGAGAAAATGAGAATCAAAATAAAGGAATTATGCTTCGAAACGAAGGTAATGTTGATCGTAACGAGAAAAGGAGCATCAAAATGAAGGAAATATGCATCGAAACGAAGGAAATGTTGATCTTAACGAGAAAATGAGCATCAAAATGAAAGAAATATTCGTCGAAACGAAGGAAATATTGATCGTATTGAGAAAAGGATCATCAAAATGAAGAAAATATGAATCGAAACAAAGGAAATATCGATCATAATGAGAAAATGAGCATCAAAAAGTAGGAAATCTGCATCGAAACGAATGAAATGTTGTTCGTAACAAGAAAAGGAGCATCAAAATGATGGAAATATGCATCAAAACGAAGGAAATGTTGATTGTAACGAGAAAATATGCATTAAATGAAGGAAATATTCATCGAATCGAAGGAAATATTGATCGTAATGAGAAAAATAGCATCAGAATGAAGGATATATGCATCGAAACAAAGGAAATTTTGATCGTAACGAGAAAACAAGCATAAAAAAGGAGGAAATCTGCATCGAAACAAATGGAATGTTGATCGTAACAAGAAAAGGAATATCAAAATAAAGTAAATATGCAAGGAAACAAAGGAAATGCTGATCGTAACGAGAAAATGAGCCTAAAAATAAAGGAAATATGCATCGAAATGAAGGAAATATACATCGAAACAAAGGGAATTTTGATCCTAACGAGAAAACGAGCATCAAAAAGAAGGAAATCTGAATAAAAAATGAATGAAATATTGATCGTAACAGGAAAAGAAACGTCAAAATAAGTAAATATACATCGAAACGAATGAAATGCTGATCGTAATGAGAAAATGTGCATCAAAATGAAGGAAATATGCATCGAAACGAAAGATATATTGATAATGACGATAAAATGAGCATCAAAATGAAGGAAATATTCGTCGAAATGAAGGAAATATTGATCGTAATGAGAAAAGGAGCGCCAAAAGAAGGAAATATGCATCGAAACGAAGGAAATATTGATCATAACGAGAAAATGAGCATCAAAAATAAGGAAATCTGCATCGAAATGAATGAAATATTGATCGTAACGAGAAAATGAGCATCAAAATAAAGGAAATATGAATCGAAACGAAGAAAATGTTGATCGTAAAAAGAAATGGAGCATCAAAATGAAGGAAATATGCATCGAAACGAAGGTAATATTGATCGTAATGATAAAATGAGAATCAAAATAAAGGAATAATGCATCGAAACGAAGGTAATGTTGATCGTAACGAGAAAAGGAGCATCAAAATGAAGGAAATATGCATGGAAACGAAGGTAATGTTGATAGCAACGAGAAAATGAGCATCAAAATGAGAGAAATATTCTTCGAATCGTAGGAAATGTTGATCGTAATGAGAAAAGGATCATCAAAATGAAGAAAATATGCATCGAAACAAAGGAAATATCGATCATAATGAGAAAATGAGCATCAAAAAGTAGGAAATCTGCATCGAAACGAATGAAATGTTGTTCGTAACAAGAAAAAGAGCATCAAATTGAAGGAAATATGCATCGAAACGAAGGAAATGTTGATCGTAACGAGAAAATGAGCATTAAAATGAAGGAAATATTCATCGAAACGAAGGAAATATTGATCGTAATGAGAAAAGGATCATCAAAATGAAGAAAATATGAATCGAAACAAAGGAAATATCGATCATAATGAGAAAATGAGCATCAAAAAGTAGGAAATCTGCATCGAAACGAATGAAATGTTGTTCGTAACAAGAAAAGGAGCATCAAAATGATGGAAATATGCATCAAAACGAAGGAAATGTTGATTGTAACGAGAAAATATGCATTAAATGAAGGAAATATTCATCGAATCGAAGGAAATATTGATCGTAATGAGAAAAATAGCATCAGAATGAAGGATATATGCATCGAAACAAAGGAAATTTTGATCGTAACGAGAAAACAAGCATAAAAAAGAAGGAAATCTGCATCGAAACAAATGGAATGTTGATCGTAACAAGAAAAGGAATATCAAAATAAAGTAAATATGCATGGAAACAAAGGAAATGCTGATCGTAACGAGAAAATGAGCCTAAAAATAAAGGAAATATGCATCGAAATGAAGGAAATATACATCGAAACAAAGGGAATTTTGATCCTAACGAGAAAACGAGCATCAAAAAGAAGGAAATCTGAATAAAAAATGAATGAAATATTGATCGTAACAAGAAAAGAAACGTCAAAATAAGTACATCGAAACGAATGAAATGCTGATCGTAATGAGAAAATGTGCATCAAAATGAAGGAAATATGCATCGAAACGAAAGATATATTGATAATGACGATAAAATGAGCATCAAAATGAAGGAAATATTCATCGAAATGAAGGAAATACTGATCGTAATGAGAAAAGGAGCGCCAAAAGAAGGAAATATGCATCGAAACGAAGGAAATATTGATCATAACGAGAAAATGAGCATCAAAAATAAGGAAATCTGCATCGAAATGAATGAAATATTGATCGTAACGAGAAAATGAGCATCAAAATAAAGGAAATATGAATCGAAACGAAGAAAATGTTGATCGTAAAAAGAAATGGAGCATCAAAATGAAGGAAATATGCATCGAAACGAAGGTAATATTGATCGTAACGATAAAATGAGAATCAAAATAAAGGAATAATGCATAGAAACGAAGGTAATGTTGATCGTAACGAGAAAAGGAGCATCAAAATGAAGGAAATATGCATGGAAACGAAGGTAATGTTGATAGCAACGAGAAAATGAGCATCAAAATGAGAGAAATATTCTTCGAAACGTAGGAAATGTTGATCGTAATGAGAAAAGGATCATCAAAATGAAGAAAATATGCATCGAAACAAAGGAAATATCGATCATAATGAGAAAATGAGCATCAAAAAGTAGGAAATCTGCATCGAAACGAATGAAATGTTGTTCGTAACAAGAAAAAGAGCATCAAATTGAAGGAAATATGCATCGAAACGAAGGAAATGTTGATCGTAACGAGAAAATGAGCATTAAAATGAAGGAAATATTCATCGAAACGAAGGAAATATTGATCGTAATGAGAAAAATAACATCAAAATGAAGGAAATATTCATCGAATCAAAGGAAATTTTGATCGTAACGAGAAAACGAGCATAAAAAAGAAGGAAATCTGCATCGAAACGAATGAAATGTTGATCGTAACAAGAAAAGGAACATCAAAATATGCATGTAAACAAAGAAAATGTTAATCGTAACGAGAAAATGAGCCTCAAAATGAAGGAAATATGCATCGAAACAAAGGGAATTTTGATCCTAACGAGAAAACAAGCATCAAAAAGAAGGAAATCTGCATAAAAAACCAATGAAATGCTGATCGTAACAAGAAAATGAACGTCAAAATAAAGTAAATATGCATGGAAACGAATGAAATACTGATCGTAACGAGAAAATGAACATCAAAATGAAGGAAATACGCATCGAAACGAAGGAAATATTGATCGTGACGATAAAATGAGAATCAAAATGAAGGAAATATTCATCGAAATGAAGGAAATGTTGATCGTAATGAGAAAAGGAATGTCAAAAGAAGGAAATATGCATCGAAACGAAGGAAATATTGATCATAACGAGAAAATAAGCATCAAAAAGAAGGAAATCTGCATCGAAATGAATGAAATGTTGATCGTAACGAGAAAATGAGCATCAAAATGAAGAAAATATGCATCGAAACAAAGGAAATGCTGATCGTAAACTAGAAAAAGTGAATCAAAATGAAGGATATAAGCATCGAAATGAAGGAAATATTGATCATAACGAGAAAATGAGCATCAAAATAAAGGAAATATGAATCGAAACGAAGGAAATGTTGATCGTAACAAGAAATGGAGCATTAAAATGAAGAAAATATGCATCGAAACGAAGGTAATATTGATCGTAACGAGAAAATGAGAACCAAACAAAGGAATTATGCATCGAAATGAAGGTAATGTTGATCGTAACGAGAAAAGGAGCGTCAAAAAGATGAAAATATGCATCGAAACAAAAGAAATGTTGATCGTAACGAGAAAATGAGCATCAAAATGAGAGAAATATTCATCGAAACGAAGAAAATATTGATAGTAATGAGAAAAGGATCATCAAAATGAAGAAAATATGCATCGAAACAAAGGAAATATTGATCATAATGATAAAACGGGCATCAAAAAGTAAGAAATCTGTATCGAAACGAATGAAATGTTGTTCGTAACAAGAAAAAGAGCATCAAAATGAAGGAAATATGCATCGACACGAATGAAATATTGATTGTAACGAAGAAAATGAGCATTAAATGAAGGAAATATTCATCGAATCGAAGGAAATATTGATCGTAATGAGAAAAATAGCATCAAAATGAAGGAAATATGCATCAAAACAAAGGAAATTTTGATCGTAACGAGAAAACAAGCATCAAAAAGAAGGAAATCTGCATCGAAACGAATGGAATGTTGATCTTAACAAGAATAGGAACATCAAAATAAAGTAAATACGCACGGAAATGAAGGAAATGCTGATCGTAACGAGAAAATGAGCCTCAAAATGAAGGAAATATGCATCGAAATGAAGGAAATATGCATCGAAAAAAAGGGAATTTTGATCCTAACGAGAAACAAGCATCAAAAAGAAGAAAATCTGCATAAAAAACGAATGAAATGTTGATCGTAACAAGAAAAGGAACGTCAAAATAAAGTAAATATGCATCGAAACGAAGGAAATGCTGATTGTAACGAGAAAATAAGCATCAAAATGAAGGAAATATGCATCGAAACGAAGGAAATATTGATCTTGACGATAAAATGAGCATGAAAATAAAGGAAATATTCATCTAAATGAAGGAAATATTGATCGTAATAAGAAAAGGAGCGTCAAAAGAAGGAAATATACATCGAAACGAAGGAAATATTGAATATAACGAGAAAATGAGCATAAAAAAGAAGGAAATATGCATCGAAATGAATGAAATGTTGATCGTAACGCGAAAATGAGCATCAAAATGAAGAAAATATGCATCGAAACGAAGGAAACGCTGATCTTAAACTAGAAAAAGTGAATCAAAATGAAGGATATAAGCATCGAAATGAAGGAAATATTGATCGTAACGAGAAAATGAGCATCAAAATAAAAGAAATATGAATCAAAACGAAGGAAATGTTGATCGTAACAAGAAATGGAGCATCAAAATGAAGGAAATATGCATCGAAACGAAGGTAATATTGATCGTAACGAGAAAATGAGAATCAAAATAAAGGAATTATGTATCGAAACGAAGGTAATGTTGATCGTAACGAGAAAAGGAGCATCAAAATGAAGGAAATATGCATCGAAACGAAGGAAATGTTGATCTTAACGAGAAAATGAGCATCAAAATGAAAGAAATATTCATCGAAACGAAGGAAATATTGATAGTAATGAGAAAAGGATCATCAAAATAAAGAAAATATGCATCGAAACAAAGGAAATATCGATCATAATGAGAAAATGAGCATCAAAAAGTAGGAAATCTGCATCGAAACGAATGAAATGTTGTTCGTAACAAGAAAAGGAGCATCAAAATGATGGAAATATGCATCGAAACGAAGGAAATATTGATTGTAATGAGAAAATGAGCATTAAATGAAGGAAATATTCATCGAATCGAAGGAAATATTGATCGTAATGAGAAAAATAGCATCAAAATGAAGGATATATGCATCGAAACAAAGGAAATTTTGATCGTAACGAGAAAACAAGCATAAAAAAGAAAGAAATCTGCATCGAAACAAATGGAATGTTGATCGTAACAAGAAAAGGAATATCAAAATAAAGTAAATATGCATGGAAACGAAGGAAATGCTGATCGTAACGAGAAAATGAGCCTAAAAATAAAGGAAATATGCATCGAAATGAAGGAAATATACATCGAAACAAAGGGAATTTTGATCCTAACGAGAAAACGAGCATCAAAAAGAAGGAAATCTGCATAAAAAACGAATGAAATGTTGATCGTAACAAGAAAAGGAACGTCAAAATAAAGTAAATATGCATCGAAACGAAGGAAATGCTGATCGTAATGAGAAAATGTGCATCAAAATGAAGGAAATACGCATCGAAACGAAGGATATATAGATCGTGACGATAAAATGTGCATCAAAATGAAGGAAATATTCATCGAAATGAAGGAAATATTGATCGTAATGAGAAAAGGAGCGTCAAAAGAAGGAAATATGCATCGAAACAAAGAAAATATTGATCATAACGAGAAAATGAGCATCAAAAATAAGGAAATCTGCATCGAAATGAATGAAATGTTGATCGTAACGAGAAAATGAGCATCAAAATAAAGGAAATATGAATCGAAACGAAGAAAATATTGATCGTAACAAGAAATGGAGCATCAAAATGAAGGAAATATGCATCGAAATGAAGGTAATATTGATCGTAACGAGAAAATGAGAATCAAAATAAAGGAATAATGCATCAAAACGAAGGTAATGTTGATCGTAACGAGAAAAGGAGCATCAAAATGAAGGAAATATGCATGGAAATGAAGGTAATGTTGATAGCAACGAGAAAATGAGCATCAAAATGAGAGAAATATTCTTCGAAACGAAGGAAATGTTGATCGTAATGAGAAAAGGATCATCAAAATGAAGAAAATATGCATCGAAACAAAGGAAATATCGATCATAATGAGAAAATGAGCATCAAAAAGTAGGAAATCTGCATCGAAACGAATGAAATGTTGTTCGTAACAAGAAAAAGAGCATCAAATTGAAGGAAATATGCATCGAAACGATGGAAATATTGATCGTAACGAGAAAATGAGCATTAAAATGAAGGGAATATTCATCGAAACGAAGGAAATATTGATCGTAATGAGAAAAATAACATCAAAATGAAGGAAATATTCATCGAATCAAAGGAGAAAACGAGCATAAAAAAGAAGGAAATCTGCATCGAAACGAATGAAATGTTGATCGTAACAAGAAAAGGAACATCAAAATAAAATAAATATGCATGTAAACAAAGAAAATGTTAATCGTAACGAGAAAATGAGCATAAAAAAATGAAGAAAATATGAATCAAAACGAAGGAAATGTTGATCGTAACGAGAAATGGAGCATCAAAATGAAGGAATTGTGCATCAAAACGAAGGTAATATTGATCGTAATGAGAAAATGAGAATCAAAACGAAGGAAATATGCATCAAAACGAAGGTAATATTGATCGTAAAGAGAAAATGAGAATCAAAACGAAGGAAATATGCATTGAAATGAAGGAAATATGCATCGAAACAAAGGGATTTTTGATCGTAATGAGAAAACATGCATCAGAAAGTATCAAAACGAATGAAATGTTGATCGTAACAAGAAAAGGAACATCAAAATAAAGGATATATGCATCGAAACGAAGGAAATATTGATCATAACGAGAAAATGAGCATCAAAAAGAAGGAAATCTGCATCGAAATGAATGAAATATTGATCTAATGATAAAATGAGCATCAAAATAAAGGAAATATGCATCGAAACGAAGGAAACACTGATCGTAAACTAGAAAACGTGAATTAAAATGAAGAAAATATGCATCGAAATGATGGAAATATTGATCGTAACGAGAAATAAGAATAAAAATGAAGGAAATATGAATCGAAACGAAGGAAATATTGATCGTAACAAGAAATGGAGCATCAAAATGAAGGAAATATGCATCGAAACGAGGGTAATATTGATCGTAACGAGAAAATAAGAATCAAAATAAAGTAAATATGTATCGAAATGAAGGTAATGTTGATCGTAACGAGAAAAGGAGCATCAAAATGAAGGAAATATGCATCGAAACGAAGGAAATATTGATCGTAACGAGAAAAGGAGCATCAAAATGAAGGAAATATTCATCGAAACGAAGGAAATGTTGATCGTAATGAGAAAAGGAGCACCAAAATGAAGGAAATATGCATCGAAACAAAGGAAATATTGATCATAATGAGAAAACGAGCATCAAAAAGTAGGAAATCTACATCGAAACGAATGAAATATTGATCGAAACAAGAAAAGGAGCATCAAAATGGAGGAAATATGCATCGAAACGAAGGAAATGTTGATCATAACGAGAAAATGAGAATTAAAATAAAGGAAATATTCATCGAAATGAAGGAAATATTGTTCGTAATGAGAAAAGGAGCATCAAAATAAAGGAAATAAGCATCGAAACAAAGAATTTTTATCGTAACGAGAAAACGAGCATCAAAAAGAAGGAAATCTGCATCGAAACGAATGAAATGTTGATCGTAACAAGAAAAGAAACATCAAAATAAAGTAAATATTCATCGAAACGAAGGAAATGCTGGTCGTGACGAGAAAATGAGCATCAAAATTAAGGAAATATGCATCGAAACGAAGGAAATATTGATCGTGATGATAAAATGAGCATCAAAATGAAAGAAATATTCATCGAAACGAAGGAAATGTTGATCTAATAAGAAAAGGAGCATTAAAATGAAGGAAATATGCTTCGAAACGAATGAAATATTGATCGTAACAAGAAAAGGAGCATCAAAATGAAAGAAATATGCATCGAAATGAAGTAAATATTGATCGTAAACTAGAAAAAGTAAATCAAAATAAAGGAAATATGCATCGAATAGAAGGAAATATTGATCGTTACAAGAAAATGAGCATCAAAATGAAGGAAATATGAATCGAAACGAAGGAAATATTGATCGTAACGAGAAATTGAGCATCAAAATGAAGGAAATATGCATCGAAACGAAGGTAATATTGATCGTAACGAGAAAATGAGAATAAAAATGAAGAAAATATGCATCGAAACGAAGGTAACGCTAATCATAAAAAGAAAATGAAAAATAATACGAAGGAAATATGCATTGAAACGTAGGAAATATTGATCGTAACGAGAAAAGAGCATCAAAAAGAAGGAAATATGCATCCAAACGAGTGAAATGTTGATCGTGAAAAGAAAAGGAGCATCAAAATGAAGTAAATATACATCGAAAAGATGGAAATATTGATCGTAACGAGAAATAGAGCATCAAAATGAAGGAAATATGCATCGAAACGAATGTAATATTAATCATAACGAGAAAATAAGAATCAAAATGAAGAAAATATGCATAGAAACGACGAAGGTAATGTTGATCGTAAAGAGAAAATGAGTATCAAAAGAAGGAAATCTGCATCGAAATGAATGAAATGTTGATCGTAACAAGAAAAAGAGCATCAAAATGAAGTAAATATGCATCGAAACGAAGGAAATGTTGATCGTAATGAGAAAATGAGCATAAAATGAAGAAAATATTCATCGAAACGAAGGAAATGTTGATCGTAATGAGAAAATGAGCATCAAAATGAAAGAAATATACATCGAAACAAAGAAAATATTGATCATAATGAGAAAACGAGCATCAAAAAGTAGGAATTCTGCATCGAAACGAATGAAATATTGATCGTAACAAGAAAAATGAGCATCAAAATGAAGGAAATATGCATCAAAACTAAGGAAATGTTGATCGTAACGAGAAAATGAGCATTAAAATGAAGGAAATATTCATCAAAACGAAGGAAATGTTGATCGTAATGTGAAAAGGAGCATCAAAATAAAGTAAATATGCATCGAAACGAAGGAAATGCAGATCGTAATGACAAAATAAGCATCAAAATGAAGGAAATATGCATCGAAACGAAGGAAATATTGATCATGATGATAAAATGAGCATCAAAATGAAGAAAATATTCATCGAAATGAAGGAAATGTTGTTCGTAATGAGAAAAGGAGCATCAAAATGAAGGAAATATGCATCGAAACGAATGAAATGTTGATCGTAACAAGAAAAGGAGCATCAAAATGAAGGAAATATGCATCGAAACGAAGGAAATGTTGATCGTAATGAGAAAAGGAGCATCAAAATGAAGGAAATATTTATCGAAACAAAGGAAATATTGATCGTAATGAGAAAAGGAGCATCAAAATGAAAGAAATCTGCATCGAAACGAATGAAATATTGATCGTAACGAGAAAATGAGCATCAAAAAGAAGGAAATCAGCATCGAAACGAATGAAATGTTGATCGTAACGAGAAAAGATGCATCAAAATGATGAAAATATACGTCGAAAAGAGGGAAATGTTGATCGTAACGAGAAATTGAGCATCAAAATAAAGGAAATATGCGTCGAAACAAAGGTAATATTGATCATAACAAGAAAATGAGAATCAAAACGAAGGAAATATGCATCAAAACGAAGGTAATGTTGATCGTAAAGAGAAAATGAGAAGTAAAATGAAGGAAATATGCATCGAAACGAATGAAATATTGATCGTAACAAGAAAAGGAGCATCAAAATGAAGGAAATATGCATCGAAATGAAGGAAATGTTGATCTTAACGAGAAAAGGAGCATTAAAATGAAGGAAATATGCATCGAAACAAAGGAAATATTGATCATAATGAGAAAACGAGCATCAAAAAGTAGGAAATCTACATCGAAACGAATGAAATATTGATCGTAACAAGAAAAGGAGCATCAAAATGGAGGAAATATGCATCGAAACGAAGGAAATGTTGATCATAATGAGAAAATGAGAATTAAAATAAAGGAAATATTCATCGAAATGAAGGAAATATTGATCGTAATGAGAAAAGGAGCATCAAAATAAAGGAAATAAGCATCGAAACAAAGAAATTTTTATCGTAACGAGAAAACGAGCATCAAAAAGAAGGAAATCTGCATCGAAACGAATGAAATGTTGATCGTAACAAGAAAAGAAACATCAAAATAAAGTAAATATGCATCGAAACAAAGGAAATGCTGGTCGTGACGAGAAAATGAGCATCAAAATTAAGGAAATATGCATCGAAACGAAGGAAATATTGATCGTGATGATAAAAAGAGCATCAAAATGAAAGAAATATTCATCGAAACGAAGGAAATGTTGATCTAATAAGAAAAGGAGCATTAAAATGAAGGAAATATTCTTCGAAACGAATGAAATATCGATCGTAACAAGAAAAGGAGCATCAAAATGAAAGAAATATGCATCGAAATGAAGTAAATATTGATCGTAAACTAGAAAAAGTAAATCAAAATAAAGGAAATATGCATCGAATAGAAGGAAATATTGATCGTAACAAGAAAATGAGCATCAAAATGAAGGAAATATGAATCGAAACGAAGAAAATATTGATCGTAACGAGAAATTGAGCATCAAAATGAAGGAAATATGCATCGAAACGAAGGTAATATTGATCGTAACGAGAAAATGAGAATCAAAATGAAGAAAATATGCATCGAAACGAAGGAAATGCTGATCATAAAGAGAAAACGAGAAATAATACGAAGGAAATATGCATTGAAACGTAGGAAATATTGATCGTAACGAGAAAAGAGCAACAAAAAGAAAGAAATATGCATCTAAACGAATGAAATGTTGATCGTGAAAAGAAAAGGAGCATCAAAATGAAGTAAATATACATCGAAAAGATGGAAATATTGATCGTAACGAGAAATAGAGCATCTAAATGAAGGAAATATGCATCGAAACGAATGTAATATTAATCATAACGAGAAAATAAGAATCAAAACGAAGAAAATATGCATAGAAACGACGAAGGTAATGTTGATCGTAAAGAGAAAATGAGTATCAAAAGAAGGAAATCTGCATCGAAATAAATGAAATGTTGATCGTAACAAGAAAAAGAGCATCAAAATGAAGTAAATATGCATCGAAACGAAGTAAATGTTGATCGTAATGAGAAAATGAGCATAAAATGAAGAAAATATTCATCGAAACGAAGGAAATGTTGATCGTAATGAGAAAATGAGCATCAAAATGAAAGAAATATACATCGAAACAAAGAAAATATTGATCATAATGAGAAAACGAGCATCAAAAAGTAGGAATTCTGCATCGAAACGAATGAAATATTGATCGTAACAAGAAAAATGAGCATCAAAATGAAGGAAATATGCATCAAAACTAAGGAAATGTTGATCGTAACGAGAAAATGAGCATTAAAATGAAGGAAATATTCATCAAAACGAAGGAAATGTTGATCGTAATGTGAAAAGGAGCATCAAAATAAAGTAAATATGCATCGAAACGAAGGAAATGCAGATCGTAATGACAAAATAAGCATCAAAATGAAGGAAATATGCATCGAAACGAAGGAAATATTGATCATGATGATAAAATGAGCATCAAAATGAAGAAAATATTCATCGAAATGAAGGAAATATTGTTCGTAATGAGAAAAGGAGCATCAAAATGAAGGAAATATGCATCGAAACGAATGAAATGTTGATCGTAACAAGAAAAGGAGCATCAAAATGAAGGAAATATGCATCGAAACGAAGGAAATGTTGATCGTAACGAGAAAAGGAGCATCAAAATGAAGGAAATATTTATCGAAACAAAGGAAATGTTGATCGTAATGAGAAAAGGAGCATCAAAATAAACGAAATCTGCATCGAAACGAATGAAATATTGATCGTAACGAGAAAATGAGCATCAAAAAGAAGGAAATCAGCATCGAAACGAATGAAATGTTGATCGTAACGAGAAAAGATGCATCAAAATGATGAAAATATACATCGAAAAGAGGGAAATGTTGATCGTAACGAGAAATTGAGCATCAAAATAAAGGAAATATGCGTCGAAACAAAGGTAATATTGATCATAACAAGAAAATGAAAATCAAAACGAAGGAAATATGCATCAAAACGAAGGTAATGTTGATCGTAAAGAGAAAATGAGAAGTAAAATGAAGGAAATATGCATCGAAACGAATGAAATATTGATCGTAACAAGAAAAGGAGCATCAAAATGAAGGAAATATGCATCGAAATGAAGGAAATGTTGATCTTAACGAGAAAAGGAGCATTAAAATGAAGGAAATATGCATCGAAACAAAGGAAATAATGATCATAATGAGAAAACGAGCATCAAAAGTAGGAAATCTGCATCGAAACGAATGAAATGTTGATCGTAACAAGAAAAGTAGGAAATATGCATCGAAACGATGGAAATATTGATCGTAACGATAAAAGGAGCATCAAAATGAAGGAAATATTCATCGAAACCAAGGAAATGGTGATCGTAATGAGAAAAGGAGCATCAAAATGAACGAAATATGCTTCGAAACGAATGAAATATTGATCGTAACAAGAAAAGGAGCATCAAAATAAAGGAAGTATGCATCGAAACGAAGTAAATGTTGATCGCAAACTAGAAAAAGTGAATCAAAATAGAGGAAATATTCATCGAATAGAAGGAAATATTGATCGTAACAAGAAAATGAGCATCAAAATGATGGAAATATGAATCAAAACGAAGGAAATGTTGATCGTAACGAGAAATGGAGCTTCAAAATGAAGGAAATATGCATCGAAACGAAGGTAATGTTTATCGTAACGAGAAAATGAGAATTAAAACAAAGGAAATATGAATCGAAACGAAGGTAATGTTGATCATAAAGAGAAAATGAGAAATAATACGAAGGAAATATGCATTGAAACGTAGGAAATATTGATCGTAACAAGAAAACGAGCATAAAAAAGAAGGAAATATGCATCAAAACGAATGAAATGTTGATCGTGAAAAGAAAAGGAGCATCAAAATGATGTAAATATACATCGAAAAGAAGGAAATGTTGATCGTAACGAGAAATAGAGTATCAAAATAAAAGAAATATGCATCGAAATGAAGGTAATATTGATCATAACGAGAAAATGAGAATCAAAACAAAGGAAATATGCATCGAAACGACGAAGGTAATGTTGATTGTAAGAGAAAACGAGCATCAAAAAGAAAGAAATCTGCATCGGAATGAATGAAATGTTGATCGTAACAAGAAAAAGGGCACCAAAATGAAGTAAATATGCATCGAAACAAAAGAAATGTTGATCGTAACAAGAAAATGAGCATTAAAATGAAGGAAATATTCATCGAAATGAAGGAAATATTGATTGTAATGAGAAAAGGTGCATCAAAATGAAGGAAATATGCATCGAAACAAAGAAATTTTTATCGTAACGAGAAAACGAGCATCAAAAAGAAGGAAATCTGCATCGAAACGAATGAAATGTTGATCGTAACAAGAAAAGAAACATCAAAATAAAGTAAATATGCATCGAAACGAAGGAAATGCTGATCGTGACAAGAAAATGAGCATCAAAATTAAGGTAATATGCATCGAAACGAAGGAAATATTGATCGTGATGATAAAATGAGCATCAAAATGAAGGAAATATTCATCGAAACGAAGGAAATGTTGATCGTAATGAGGAAAGGAGCATTAAAATGAAGGAAATATGCTTCGAAACAAATGAAATGTAGATCGTAACAAGAAAAGGAGCATCAAAATGAAAGAAATATGCATCGAAATGAAGTAAATGTTGATCGTAAATTAGAAAAAGTGAATCAAAATAAAGGAAATATGCATCGAATAGAAGGAAATATTGATCGTAACAAGAAAATGAGCATCAAAATGAGGGAAATATGAATCGAAACGAAGGTAATATTGATCGTAACGAGAAAATGAGAATCAAAATGAAGAAAATATGCATCGAAACGAAGGTAATGCTGATCATAAAGAGAAAATAAAAAATAATACGAAAATATGCATTGAAACGTAGGATATATTGATCGTAACGAGAAAACGAGCATCAAAAAGAAAGAAATATGCATCGAAACGAATGAAATGTTGATCGTGAAAAGAAAAGGAGCATCAAAATGAAGTAAATATACATCGAAAAGAAGGAAAAATTGATCGTAACGAGAAATAGAGCATCAAAATGAAGGAAATATGCATCGAAACGATGGTAATATTGATCATAATGAGAAAATAAGAATCAAAAAGAAGGAAATATGCATCGAAACGATGAAGGTAATGCTGATCATAAAGAGAAAATAAAAAATAATACGAAAATATGCATTGAAACGTAGGATATATTGATCGTAACGAGAAAACGAGCATCAAAAAGAAAGAAATATGCATCGAAACAAAGGGAATTTTGATCGTAATTAGAAAACATGCATCAAAAAGTATCAAAACGAATGAAATGTTGATCGTAACAAGAAAAGGAACATCAAAATAAAGGATTTATGCATCGAAACGAAGGAAATATTGATCATAACGAGAAAATGAGCATCAAAAAGAAGGAAATCTGCATCGAAATGAATGAAATATTGATCTAATGATAAAATGAGCATCAAAATGAAGGAAATATGCATCGAAACGAAGGAAACGCTGATCGTAAACTAGAAAACGTGAATCAAAATGAAGAAAATATGCATCGAAATGATGGAAATATTGATCGTAACGAGAAATAAGAATAAAAATGAAGGAAATATGAATCGAAACGAAGGAAATATTGATCGTAACAAGAAATGGAGCATCAAAATGAAGGAAATATGCATCGAAACGAGGGTAATATTGATCGTAACGAGAAAATAAGAATCAAAATAAAGTAAATATGCATCGAAATGAAGGTAATGTTGATCGTAACGAGAAAATGAGCATCAAAATGAAGGAAATATGCATCGAAACGAAGGAAATATTGATCGTAACGAGAAAAGGAGCATCAAAATGAAGGAAATATTCATCGAAACGAAGGAAATGTTGATCGTAATGAGAAAATGAGCACCAAAATGAAGGAAATATGCATCGAAACAAAGGAAATATTGATCATAATGAGAAAACGAGCATCAAAAAGTAGGAAATCTACATCGAAACGAATGAAATATTGATCGTAACAAGAAAAGGAGCATCAAAATGGAGGAAATATGCATCGAAACGAAGGAAATGTTGATCATAATGAGAAAATGAGAATTAAAATAAAGGAAATATTCATCGAAATGAAGGAAATATTGATCGTAATGAGAAAAGGAGCATCAAAATAAAGGAAATAAGCATCGAAACAAAGAAATTTTTATCGTAACGAGAAAACGAGCATAAAAAAGAAGGAAATCTGCATCGAAACGAATGAAATGTTGATCGTAACAAGAAAAGAAACATCAAAATAAAGTAAATATGCATCGAAACAAAGGAAATGCTGGTCGTGACGAGAAAATGAGCATCAAAATTAAGGAAATATGCATCGAAACGAAGGAAATATTGATCGTGATGATAAAATGAGCATCAAAATGAAAGAAATATTCATCGAAACGAAGGAAATGTTGATCTAATAAGAAAAGGAGCATTAAAATGAAGGAAATATTCTTCGAAACGAATGAAATATCGATCGTAACAAGAAAAGGAGCATCAAAATGAAAGAAATATGCATCGAAATGAAGTAAATATTGATCGTAAACTAGAAAAAGTAAATCAAAATAAAGGAAATATGCATCGAATAGAAGGAAATATTGATCGTAACAAGAAAATGAGCATCAAAATGAAGGAAATATGAATCGAAACGAAGAAAATATTGATCGTAACGAGAAATTGAGCATCAAAATGAAGGAAATATGCATCGAAACGAAGGTAATATTGATCGTAACGAGAAAATGAGAATCAAAATGAAGAAAATATGCATCGAAACGAAGGAAATGCTGATCATAAAGAGAAAACGAGAAATAATACGAAGGAAATATGCATTGAAACGTAGGAAATATTGATCGTAACGAGAAAAGAGCAACAAAAAGAAAGAAATATGCATCTAAACGAATGAAATGTTGATCGTGAAAAGAAAAGGAGCATCAAAATGAAGTAAATATACATCGAAAAGATGGAAATATTGATCGTAACGAGAAATAGAGCATCAAAATGAAGGAAATATGCATCGAAACGAATGTAATATTAATCATAACGAGAAAATAAGAATCAAAACGAAGAAAATATGCATAGAAACGACGAAGGTAATGTTGATCGTAAAGAGAAAATGAGTATCAAAAGAAGGAAATCTGCATCGAAATAAATGAAATGTTGATCGTAACAAGAAAAAGAGCATCAAAATGAAGTAAATATGCATCGAAACGAAGGAAATGTTGATCGTAATGAGAAAATGAGCATAAAATGAAGAAAATATTCATCGAAACGAAGGAAATGTTGATCGTAAAGAGAAAATGAGCATCAAAATGAAAGAAATATACATCGAAACAAAGAAAATATTGATCATAATGAGAAAACGAGCATCAAAAAGTAGGAATTCTGCATCGAAACGAATGAAATATTGATCGTAACAAGAAAAATGAGCATCAAAATGAAGGAAATATGCATCAAAACTAAGGAAATGTTGATCGTAACGAGAAAATGAGCATTAAAATGAAGGAAATATTCATCAAAACGAAGGAAATGTTGATCGTAATGTGAAAAGGAGCATCAAAATAAAGTAAATATGCATCGAAACGAAGGAAATGCAGATCGTAATGACAAAATAAGCATCAAAATGAAGGAAATATGCATCGAAACGAAGGAAATATTGATCATGATGATAAAATGAGCATCAAAATGAAGAAAATATTCATCGAAATGAAGGAAATATTGTTCGTAATGAGAAAAGGAGCATCAAAATGAAGGAAATATGCATCGAAACGAATGAAATGTTGATCGTAACAAGAAAAGGAGCATCAAAATGAAGGAAATAATGATCATAATGAGAAAACGAGCATCAAAAGTAGGAAATCTGCATCGAAACGAATGAAATGTTGATCGTAACAAGAAAAGTAGGAAATATGCATCGAAACGATGGAAATATTGATCGTAACGATAAAAGGAGCATCAAAATGAAGGAAATATTCATCGAAACCAAGGAAATGGTGATCGTAATGAGAAAAGGAGCATCAAAATGAACGAAATATGCTTCGAAACGAATGAAATATTGATCGTAACAAGAAAAGGAGCATCAAAATAAAGGAAGTATGCATCGAAACGAAGTAAATGTTGATCGCAAACTAGAAAAAGTGAATCAAAATAAAGGAAATATTCATCGAATAGAAGGAAATATTGATCGTAACAAGAAAATGAGTTTCAAAATGAAGGAAATATGAATCAAAACGAAGGAAATGTTGATCGTAACGAGAAATGGAGCTTCAAAATGAAGGAAATATGCATCGAAACGAAGGTAATGTTTATCGTAACGAGAAAATGAGAATTAAAACAAAGGAAATATGAATCGAAACGAAGGTAATGTTGATCATAAAGAGAAAATGAGAAATAATACGAAGGAAATATGCATTGAAACGTAGGAAATATTGATCGTAACAAGAAAACGAGCATAAAAAAGAAGGAAATATGCATCAAAACGAATGAAATGTTGATCGTGAAAAGAAAAGGAACATCAAAATAAAGGATTTATGCATCGAAACGAAGGAAATATTGATCATAACGAGAAAATGAGCATCAAAAAGAAGGAAATCTGCATCGAAATGAATGAAATATTGATCTAATGATAAAATGAGCATCAAAATGAAGGAAATATGCATCGAAACGAAGGAAACGCTGATCGTAAACTAGAAAACGTGAATCAAAATGAAGAAAATATGCATCGAAATGATGGAAATATTGATCGTAACGAGAAATAAGAATAAAAATGAAGGAAATATGAATCGAAACGAAGGAAATATTGATCGTAACAAGAAATGGAGCATCAAAATGAAGGAAATATGCATCGAAACGAGGGTAATATTGATCGTAACGAGAAAATAAGAATCAAAATAAAGTAAATATGCATCGAAATGAAGGTAATGTTGATCGTAACGAGAAAATGAGCATCAAAATGAAGGAAATATGCATCGAAACGAAGGAAATATTGATCGTAACGAGAAAAGGAGCATCAAAATGAAGGAAATATTCATCGAAACGAAGGAAATGTTGATCGTAATGAGAAAATGAGCACCAAAATGAAGGAAATATGCATCGAAACAAAGGAAATATTGATCATAATGAGAAAACGAGCATCAAAAAGTAGGAAATCTACATCGAAACGAATGAAATATTGATCGTAACAAGAAAAGGAGCATCAAAATGGAGGAAATATGCATCGAAACGAAGGAAATGTTGATCATAATGAGAAAATGAGAATTAAAATAAAGGAAATATTCATCGAAATGAAGGAAATATTGATCGTAATGAGAAAAGGAGCATCAAAATAAAGGAAATAAGCATCGAAACAAAGAAATTTTTATCGTAACGAGAAAACGAGCATAAAAAAGAAGGAAATCTGCATCGAAACGAATGAAATGTTGATCGTAACAAGAAAAGAAACATCAAAATAAAGTAAATATGCATCGAAACAAAGGAAATGCTGGTCGTGACGAGAAAATGAGCATCAAAATTAAGGAAATATGCATCGAAACGAAGGAAATATTGATCGTGATGATAAAATGAGCATCAAAATGAAAGAAATATTCATCGAAACGAAGGAAATGTTGATCTAATAAGAAAAGGAGCATTAAAATGAAGGAAATATTCTTCGAAACGAATGAAATATCGATCGTAACAAGAAAAGGAGCATCAAAATGAAAGAAATATGCATCGAAATGAAGTAAATATTGATCGTAAACTAGAAAAAGTAAATCAAAATAAAGGAAATATGCATCGAATAGAAGGAAATATTGATCGTAACAAGAAAATGAGCATCAAAATGAAGGAAATATGAATCGAAACGAAGAAAATATTGATCGTAACGAGAAATTGAGCATCAAAATGAAGGAAATATGCATCGAAACGAAGGTAATATTGATCGTAACGAGAAAATGAGAATCAAAATGAAGAAAATATGCATCGAAACGAAGGAAATGCTGATCATAAAGAGAAAACGAGAAATAATACGAAGGAAATATGCATTGAAACGTAGGAAATATTGATCGTAACGAGAAAAGAGCAACAAAAAGAAAGAAATATGCATCTAAACGAATGAAATGTTGATCGTGAAAAGAAAAGGAGCATCAAAATGAAGTAAATATACATCGAAAAGATGGAAATATTGATCGTAACGAGAAATAGAGCATCAAAATGAAGGAAATATGCATCGAAACGAATGTAATATTAATCATAACGAGAAAATAAGAATCAAAACGAAGAAAATATGCATAGAAACGACGAAGGTAATGTTGATCGTAAAGAGAAAATGAGTATCAAAAGAAGGAAATCTGCATCGAAATAAATGAAATGTTGATCGTAACAAGAAAAAGAGCATCAAAATGAAGTAAATATGCATCGAAACGAAGGAAATGTTGATCGTAATGAGAAAATGAGCATAAAATGAAGAAAATATTCATCGAAACGAAGGAAATGTTGATCGTAAAGAGAAAATGAGCATCAAAATGAAAGAAATATACATCGAAACAAAGAAAATATTGATCATAATGAGAAAACGAGCATCAAAAAGTAGGAATTCTGCATCGAAACGAATGAAATATTGATCGTAACAAGAAAAATGAGCATCAAAATGAAGGAAATATGCATCAAAACTAAGGAAATGTTGATCGTAACGAGAAAATGAGCATTAAAATGAAGGAAATATTCATCAAAACGAAGGAAATGTTGATCGTAATGTGAAAAGGAGCATCAAAATAAAGTAAATATGCATCGAAACGAAGGAAATGCAGATCGTAATGACAAAATAAGCATCAAAATGAAGGAAATATGCATCGAAACGAAGGAAATATTGATCATGATGATAAAATGAGCATCAAAATGAAGAAAATATTCATCGAAATGAAGGAAATATTGTTCGTAATGAGAAAAGGAGCATCAAAATGAAGGAAATATGCATCGAAACGAATGAAATGTTGATCGTAACAAGAAAAGGAGCATCAAAATGAAGGAAATAATGATCATAATGAGAAAACGAGCATCAAAAGTAGGAAATCTGCATCGAAACGAATGAAATGTTGATCGTAACAAGAAAAGTAGGAAATATGCATCGAAACGATGGAAATATTGATCGTAACGATAAAAGGAGCATCAAAATGAAGGAAATATTCATCGAAACCAAGGAAATGGTGATCGTAATGAGAAAAGGAGCATCAAAATGAACGAAATATGCTTCGAAACGAATGAAATATTGATCGTAACAAGAAAAGGAGCATCAAAATAAAGGAAGTATGCATCGAAACGAAGTAAATGTTGATCGCAAACTAGAAAAAGTGAATCAAAATAAAGGAAATATTCATCGAATAGAAGGAAATATTGATCGTAACAAGAAAATGAGCATCAAAATGATGGAAATATGAATCAAAACGAAGGAAATGTTGATCGTAACGAGAAATGGAGCTTCAAAATGAAGGAAATATGCATCGAAACGAAGGTAATGTTTATCGTAACGAGAAAATGAGAATTAAAACAAAGGAAATATGAATCGAAACGAAGGTAATGTTGATCATAAAGAGAAAATGAGAAATAATACGAAGGAAATATGCATTGAAACGTAGGAAATATTGATCGTAACAAGAAAACGAGCATAAAAAAGAAGGAAATATGCATCAAAACGAATGAAATGTTGATCGTGAAAAGAAAAGGAGCATCAAAATGATGTAAATATACATCGAAAAGAAGGAAATTTTGATCGTAACGAGAAATAGAGTATCAAAATAAAAGAAATATGCATCGAAATGAAGGTAATATTGATCATAACGAGAAAATGAGAATCAAAACAAAGGAAATATGCATCGAAACGACGAAGGTAATGCTGATTGTAAGAGAAAACGAGCATCAAAAAGAAAGAAATCTGCATCGGAATGAATGAAATGTTGATCGTAACAAGAAAAAGGGCACCAAAATGAAGTAAATATGCATCGAAACAAAAGAAATGTTGATCGTAACAAGAAAATGAGCATTAAAATGAAGGAAATATTCATCGAAATGAAGGAAATATTGATTGTAATGAGAAAAGGTGCATCAAAATGAAGGAAATATGCATCGAAACAAAGAAATTTTTATCGTAACGAGAAAACGAGCATCAAAAAGAAGGAAATCTGCATCGAAACGAATGAAATGTTGATCGTAACAAGAAAAGAAACATCAAAATAAAGTAAATATGCATCGAAGCGAAGGAAATGCTGATCGTGACAAGAAAATGAGCATCAAAATTAAGGTAATATGCATCGAAACGAAGGAAATATAGATCGTGATGATAAAATGAGCATCAAAATGAAGGAAATATTCATCGAAACGAAGGAAATGTTGATCGTAATGAGGAAAGGAGCATTAAAATGAAGGAAATATGCTTCGAAACAAATGAAATGTTGATCGTAACAAGAAAAGGAGCATCAAAATGAAAGAAATATGCATCGAAATGAAGTAAATGTTGATCGTAAACTAGAAAAAGTGAATCAAAATAAAGGAAATATGCATCGAATAGAAGGAAATATTGATCGTAACAAGAAAATGAGCATCAAAATGAGGGAAATATGAATCGAAACGAAGGTAATATTGATCGTAACGAGAAAATGAGAATCAAAATGAAGAAAATATGCATCGAAACGAAGGTAATGCTGATCATAAAGAGAAAATAAAAAATAATACGAAAATATGCATTGAAACGTAGGATATATTGATCGTAACGAGAAAACGAGCATCAAAAAGAAAGAAATATGCATCGAAACGAATGAAATGTTGATCGTGAAAAGAAAAGGAGCATCAAAATGAAGTAAATATACATCGAAAAGAAGGAAAATTTGATCGTAACGAGAAATAGAGCATCAAAATGAAGGAAATATGTATCGAAACGATGGCAATATTGATCATAATGAGAAAATAAGAATAAAAAAGAAGGAAATATGCATCGAAACGATGAAGGTAATGTTGATCGTAAAGAGAAAATGAGTATCAAAAGAAGGAAATCTGCATCGAAATGAATGAAATGTTGATCGTAACAAGAAATAGAGCATCAAAATGAAGTAAATATGCATCGAAACGAAGGAAATGTTGTTCGTAATGAGAAAATGAGCATTAAAATGAAGAAAATATTCATCGAAACGAAGGACATGTTGATCGTAATGAGAAAATGAGCATCAAAATGAAAGAAATATACATCGAAACAAAGAAAATATTGATCATAATGAGAAAACGAGCATCAAAAAGTAGGAATTCTGCATCGAAAAAAATGAAATATTGATCATAACAAGAAAAATGAGCATCAAAATGAAGGAAATATACATCAAAACTAAGGAAATATTGATCGTAACGAGAAAATGAGCATTAAAATGAAGGAAATATTCATCAAAACGAAGGAAATGTTGATTGTAATGTGAAAAGGAGCATCAAAATAAAGTAAATATGCATCGAAACGAAGGAAATGCAGATTGTAATGACAAAATAAGCATCAAAATGAAGGAAATATGCATCGAAACGAAGGAAATATTGATCATGATGATAAAATGAGTATCAAAATGAAGAAAATATTCATCGAAATGAAGGAAATGTTGTTCGTAATGAGAAAAGGAGCATCAAAATGAAGGAAATATGCATCGAAACGAATGAAATGTTGATCGTAACAAGAAAAGGAGCATCAAAATGAAGGAAATATGCATCGAAACGAAGGAAATGTTGATCGTAATGAGAAAAGGAGCATCAAAATGAAGGAAATATTTATCGAAACAAAGGAAATGTTGATCGTAATGAGAAAAGGAGCATCAAAATGAAAGAAATCTGCATCGAAACGAATGAAATATTGATATTAACGAGAAAATGAGCATCAAAAAGAAGGAAATCAGCATCGAAACGAATGAAATGTTGATCGTAACGAGAAAAGATGCATCAAAATGATGAAAATATACATCGAAAAGAGGGAAATGTTGATCGTAACGAGAAATTGAGCATCAAAATAAAGGAAATATGCGTCGAAACAAAGGTAATATTGATCATAACAAGAAAATGAGAATCAAAACGAAGGAAATATGCATCAAAACGAAGGTAATGTTGATCGTAAAGAGAAAATGAGAAGTAAAATGAAGGAAATATGCATCGAAACGAATGAAATATTGATCGTAACAAGAAAAGGAGCATCAAAATGAAGGAAATATGCATCGAAATGAAGGAAATGTTGATCTTAACGAGAAAAGGAGCATTAAAATGAAGGAAATATGCATCGAAACAAAGAAAATAATGATCATAATGAGAAAACGAGCATCAAAAGTAGGAAATCTGCATCGAAACCAATGAAATGTTGATCGTAACAAGAAAAGTAGGAAATATGCATCGAAACGATGGAAATATTGATCGTAACGAGAAAAGGAGCATCAAAATGAAGGAAATATTCATCGAAACCAAGGAAATGGTGATCGTAATGAGAAAATGAGCATCAAAATGAACGAAATATGCTTCGAAACGAATGAAATATTGATCGTAACAAGAAAAGGAGCATCAAAATAAAGGAAGTATGCATCGAAACGAAGTAAATGCTGATCACAAACTAGAAAAAGTGAATCAAAATAAAGGAAATATGCATAGAATAGAAGGAAATATTGATCGTAACAAGAAAATGAGCATCAAAATGAAGGAAATATGAATCAAAACGAAGGAAATGTTGATCGTAACGAGAAATGGAGCTTCAAAATGAAGGAAATATGCATCGAAACGAAGGTAATGTTTATCGTAACGAGAAAATGAGAATTAAAACAAAGGAAATATGAATCGAAACGAAGGTAATATTGATCGTAAAGAGAAAATGAGAATCAAAACGAAGGAAATATGCATTGAAATGAAGGAAATATGCATCGAAACAAAGGGAATTTTGATCGTAATTAGAAAACATGCATCAAAAAGTATCAAAACGAATGAAATGTTGATCGTAACAAGAAAAGGAACATCAAAATAAAGGATATATGCATCGAAACGAAGTAAATATTGATCATAATGAGAAAATGAGCATCAAAAAGAAGGAAATCTGCATCGAAATGAATGAAATATTGATCTAATGATAAAATGAGCATCAAAATGAAGGAAATATGCATCGAAACGAAGGAAACGCTGATCGTAAACTAGAAAACGAGAATCAAAATGAAGAAAATATGCATCGAAATGATGGAAATATTGATCGTAACGAGAAATAAGAATAAAAATGAAGGAAATATGAATCGAAACGAAGGAAATATTGATCGTAACAAGAAATGGAGCATCAAAATGAAGGAAATATGCATCGAAACGAGGGTAATATTGATCGTAACGAGAAAATAAGAATCAAAATAAAGTAAATATGCATCGAAATGAAGGTAATGTTGATCGTAACGAGAAAAGGAGCATCAAAATAAAGGAAATATGCATCGAAACGAAGGAAATATTGATCGTAACGAGAAAAGGAGCATCAAAATGAAGGAAATATTCATCGAAACGAAGGAAATGTTGATCGTAATGAGAAAATGAGCACCAAAATGAAGGAAATATGCATCGAAACAAAGGAAATATTGATCATAATGAGAAAACGAGCATCAAAAAGTAGGAAATCTACATCGAAACGAATGAAATATTGATCGTAACAAGAAAAGGAGCATCAAAATGGAGGAAATATGCATCGAAACGAAGGAAATATTGATCATAACGAGAAAATGAGAATTAATATAAAGGAAATATTCATCGAAATGAAGGAAATATTGATCGTAATGAGAAAAGGAGCATCAAAATAAAGGAAATAAGTATCGAAACAAAGAAATTTTTATCGTAACGAGAAAACGAGCATCAAAAAGAAGGAAATCTGCATCGAAACGAATGAAATGTTGATCGTAACAAGAAAAGAAACATCAAAATAAAGTAAATATGCATCGAAACAAAGGAAATGCTGGTCGTGACGAGAAAATGAGCATCAAAATTAAGGAAATATGCATCGAAACGAAGGAAATATTGATCGTGATGATAAAATGAGCATCAAAATGAAAGAAATATTCATCGAAACGAAGGAAATGTTGATCTAATAAGAAAAGGAACATTAAAATGAAGGAAATATGCTTCGAAACGAATGAAATATTGATCGTAACAAGAAAAGGAGCATCAAAATGAAAGAAATATGCATTGAAATGAAGTAAATATTGATCGTAAACTAGAAAAAGTAAATCAAAATAAAGGAAATATGCATCGAATAGAAGGAAATATTGATCGTAACAAGAAAATGAGTATCAAAATGAAGGAAATATGAATCAAAACGAAGGAAATATTGATCGTAACGAGAAATTGAGCATCAAAATGAAGGAAATATGCATCGAAACGAAGGTAATATTGATCGTAACGAGAAAATGAGAATCAAAATGAAGAAAATATGCATCGAAACGAAGGTAATGCTAATCATAAAGAGAAAATGAGAAATAATACGAAGGAAATATGCATTGAAACGTAGGAAATATTGATCGTAACGAGAAAAGAGCATCAAAAAGAAAGAAATATGCATCTAAACGAATGAAATGTTGATCGTGAAAAGAAAAGGAGCATCAAAATGAAGTAAATATACATCGAAAAGATGGAAATATTGATCGTAACGAGAAATAGAGCATCAAAATGAAGGAAATATGCATCGAAACGAATGTAATATTAATCATAACGAGAAAATAAGAATCAAAACGAAGAAAATATGCATAGAAACGACGAAGGTAATGTTGATCGTAAAGAGAAAATGAGTATCAAAAGAAGGAAATCTGCATTGAAATAAATGAAATGTTGATCGTAACAAGAAAAAGAGCATCAAAATGAAGTAAATATGCATCGAAACAAAGGAAATGTTGATCGTAATGAGAAAATGAGCATAAAATGAAGAAAATATTCAACGTCGGAGAGTCACGATGATACCAATCTAGTGCAAGGTATCTTCAAGGACGACACAAGCATCATCCGGCGACTTGTAATGCTTCAAACAATGCCCATTCGCCGCAATGATGTCTCGTCTTTGTCCATAAGCTCAAAACTCCCCCCTCCGCAGGCTCTATGGATAATGAACGGCCCGTCCACCTTGATTTCAATTTCCCTGCAAAGAGCTTCAAATTAGAATTAAAAAGTAATACCTCATCACCTTGCTTGAACTCCTTGTAAGTGATCTTTGAATCATGCCATTTCTTCATTCTCTCCTTGTAGATCACCGAATTCTCGTAAGCTCGATTCCCGAATTCATCCAATTTGTTTATATGAGTCATCCTCAACTCCTTTTGATCCTTAAGAGACAAGTTCAAACTCCTCAACGCCTAAAAAGTTTTTTGTTGAATTTCTACGGGTAAGTGGCACGGCTTCCAATAGGCAATTTGATACGGTGACATGTCCAACACCATCTTAGAAGCTGTTCGAAACCCCACAAAACATCATCGAGCTTCATAGCCCAATCCTTCATGTTGGTTCCGACTACCTTTCCAAAACTTGCTTCACTTGTCGGTTAGAGACTTCAGCTCTGATAGGGTGTAGTAACCCTATGCTTAACACCATAATCCTTGAGAACCTTTTTGAGAAGCTTGTTGACGAAGTGAGTTCCTCCATCGCTTACTAGTGCTTTAGGAACTCAATAGATGGCAAATACACGTTTCTTCAAGAAAGATAGAACAGTCCTTGAATCATTCACGTGAGTTGGAATGACTTTCACCCACTTAGAAACGTAATCTACTATTAAAAGGATGTAGAGAAATCCATTAGATGGGGGAAAATGCCCCATAAAATCGATCCCCCAAACTTCGAAGATCTCAACAACAACGCTTGGCTAAAGTAGCATCTCATCTCTACGACTTATGTTCCCCATCCTTTAATATCAATCGCATGTCGCCACATAGGTTTCAGAATCTTTGAACAAAGTAGGCTAATAAAGAGCCGATCGAAGGACCTTGGCTGCCGTCTTTTGAGCTCCGAAGTGCCCTCCGTTAGGTTGTGCATGACAAAAATCAAGAATGCTCTCTATCTCCATCTCGGGCACACACCTACAGACGATAGAATCCATACAAATCTTGTAGACAAACGGATCGTACCATATAAACGTCTCAACATCTCGCTTGAATTTCGCAAGTTGATATCGGTTGAGATATCTTGGAATTTCTCCAACATCAATGTAATTCACATAATCCGCATACCATGGATCAATCCCTTGAGCAGCCACCACACATGCTCTTTCCGCTCCTTCAACAAACACTATCATTAACTTCTCATCAGGGAACATCTCTTCTATGTAATCGAAAGAATCATCACAGTGCTCCCTTGTCTCCAACCTTGATAAGTGATCCGCCAAAACATTTTATGTACCCTTCTTATCTCAGATCTCTATATCAAACTCCTGCAGAAGAAGGATACATCTAATGATCCTTGGCTTCGTTTCCTTCTTTTCCATCAAGTATCGGATCACAGAATGATCCGTATACATTAAAGTCTTCATGCCAACCAAATACCGTCAAAACTTATTAAATGCACACACCACAGTTAGAAACTCCTTTTCAGTCATCGTGTAGAGTTTTTTGTGCAGCATCAAATGTCTTACTCGTATATTAAATGGCGCAAAACTTCTTTTCCCTCAATTACCCAAGCACCACTCCAAGTGCTAAGTCACTTGTATCACACGTAAGTACAAATGGTTGAGTCCAATCCGGTGTGATCAAGATAGGTGCATTAATAAGCGACTCTTTCAAAACCAATATAGCTGTTGGACACTCTTCATCAAAAACAAAAGGAACATCCTTTTCAAGTAAATGAGATAAGGGCTTGGAGTATTTCGAGAAGTCTTTTATGAATCTTCTATAAAAAACTGGCGTGTCCAAGGAAGGACCGCACTCCCTTTTTATTAGTATGTGGTGGAAGCTTCTCGATTGCAACCACCTTTGCTCTATCCACCTGCAATCCCTTGGCCGAAATATGATGGCCAAGAACAATCCCATCTTTCACCATGAAGTGACACTTCTCCCAATTCAAGACAAGATTAGTTTCTTGGCATCTCCTCAAAATAGTACCAAGGTTAGATAAACAAATATCAAAGGAGGAACCAAACACAGAAAAATCATCCATAAACACCTCCCTAGTCTTTTATATCAACCCGTCAAATATGGGCATCGTGCAATGCTGAAATTTTGCAGGTGCATTACATAATCCAAAAGGTATATTTCTAAAGGCAAAAGTTCCATAAGGGCAAGTGAAAGTAGTCTTTTCTTGGTTCTCGGGTGCAATCATGATTTGATTATAACCAGAGTACCCATCCAAGAAACAATAAAACTCATACCCTGCAACACGATCAAGCATTTGATCTATGAAAGGAAGGGAAAAATGGTCTTTGCATGTATTTTCATTCAGTTTCATATAATCCGTACACACACATCATCCCGTAGAAATCCTAGTGGCTAACGTCTCTCCATCCTCGGCTTTCACAATAGTCATGCCCCCTTCTTAGCTACAACATGCAATGGACTCACATGGGGACTATCACTAATTGGATAAATAATTCCTTCATCTAGCCAAGTTAGGATTTGCTTCCAAATCACTTCTTAAATAGCGGAATTCACCCTCCACTGATTCTGAATACTACTCTTGGCCTTATCTAATAATCTTATTCAATTCTTGCAATATGATGGACTAATACCTTTTAAATCATCAAGAGACCAACCAATCGTAGAGTTATACTTCCTAAGCATCTCTAACAACTTTTCAAGTTGATCATCATCAAGAGAAGAAGATACAATTACTGGGTATGTTTCATTGTCACCTAGATAGGCATACTTCAAGTGCTCCGGTAGATGTTTCAACTCCTCTTTCTTCTCTTCTTGAGATGCGCTCTCTCTATCCAAAGGCAAGTACTTCCTAGTCCACTTCACCTCTTCAATCTTGGTCCTTTTTGACTCATACCGGTCATCACCCAAAGTAAGTAAATTTTCAATAAAATCAATAAATACCTCGTTGGGGAGTTTATCTAGCTCTGTGGTGGGAAAAGTAAGACACTCCGCCAAGCATGTCTCAAGAGGATCCTTAGAGAGAATCAAAGACATATCTTCATTCACAATCTCCTCCACCACATCAATACTGTGACATTGTGTCTCCATGGGCATCTTCATTGATTTGTCAAGGTTAAATAAGATCTTTTTTATTCATCCTCAGCCGTTGCTCACCCTTTTGCACATCAATCATAGCACCCGCAATCGCAAGGAATGGTCTCCCTAAGATTAAAGTGATATTATCCTTGTCATCTTCCATCTCAAGTACAAGAAAGTCCACAGGAAAGACAAGCTTCTCTACTTTGACAAGAACATCTTCAATAACACCCTTCGGAAAAGTCATAGACCTATCCGCCAATTGTACAACAACCGTTATGGGAGTTAGATCCCCCAAACCAAGCCTTTTAAAAATGGACAACGACATCAAATTAATGCTTGTCCCAAGATTGCACAAGGCTCATTGTGCCGACCCCTTTCCAATTTCACACAAGATAGTAAAGCTCCCCGGATCTTTCACCTTAGCTGGAAGCTTCCTCTGTATGATCGAGCTGCAATTCTTTGACAAATTCACCGTTTCAATTCCGTTCAAGCTTTTCTGCATCAAAAGTATATCCTTCAGAAAACGGGCATAATACGGCATCTCAAAGATTGTTTCAGAGAGAGGAATGTTCAAGCTTATTTTGTTCATGATATCTGAAAACCTTTTGAACTTTTCTTCCAATTATTTTTTCATAAGCTTAAAAGGAAACGGTGGAGGTATCTTTGTTTTGGGAATCCCCCATTCATCACGTTCAACTTTCTCCACTTTATCCTTTTCGGATCTCAACCTATTGGCTCTTTCCCACTTCTTCTCGACAGTAACCTCAGTGTTATGCTCTTGAGATGGTACTATAATGTTTTAATCAACTGGTGTAGCAATCAGGATCGAATCAGGCACTGAACTAAACTGCTCGACCTCTGTTCGACCGAAATGGTCTGGTCGAACAGACTAGGATGGTTGAACAACTTGGCTGATCGTGAACTCCTATTATTCATGAGTTGTTCGACCTCCGTTCAACCAAGATAGCCTGGTCCAATGGCAATGTCTTGGTCGAACGGCTTTGCAGATCGAGAAATCCCATTCTCCAGGTGTTGTTCGACCTCTGTTCAACCAAGATGGTCTGGTCAAACGAAATGGCATTGGTCAAATGACGGGTCTAAAAATAGAGCATCGAAATTCAGTTTTTTTGGAGTTTGCTCGACCTCCGTTTGACCAGTAGGTCTGGTCGAACAACTGAAGTTTAGTTGAGCAACTCCCCTGCTTCCTTTATTTTCACTCACTGGCATCATCGGACCTTCACATTGCTTCATCGACCTCAATGTGATGGCATGGCAAGACTTCGGATTCTCAATACTTTGAGACGGGAACTTCCCTTTCTCAATAGTTTGAGTCAATTTGTTTACGTTTCCAACCATCTCCCCCATCAACAACGTAAGGTCTTTCACTTGTTTAGACAAATCCTCATGATTGGCATCAATATTTTTTCTAACTTGGCCTCAAGACGATCCGCTATTGCATCATTCCTCGCCATGTCTGTTCACAGTATCCTTAAAACCCGGTTTTCCTTCTTCCACCTTAGCACCCGGATCAACACCAATAGGAGGTCGCAATGCATTGTTGGGATTACTCCATGAAAACTCCAGCCTCCTCGGTTGTTCATAATTACCCAGTGGATCACGATTATTGTAGTTCCCCTGTTAATTCCGGTTTTCTTGATTTTGGAACCTCGTTCCTTGAATACTTTGACCCATGGCGTAGTTAGCCTCCTCGATCTCCTCTTGGCTAACTCCTTCATAGCCACCATCCTGCTGTATAATTGGTACTCGCTCAAATATATCTGTAATTTGCCTTTGCTGAGACTCGAGTAACTTGTTGATATTAGCCAAGCTAGAGACGATCTCATCATGTCTTCCCGACTTCACCATAGTATGCTCAACCTGTGCTACTTTACCAAGAACATAAGTGCCTCTCACTCTATCAGTCGGCTAATCTCTTGAATTCATCGAAATATCCTCATTGAGCTTCTTAACCTTTATAGGTGACATCGTAAGCAATGCTCCATTGGATGAAGCATCAAGTAACATACAAGAATCCCAATCCAACCCACTGTAGAAAATACTGATGTATTGAGCTTTAGAGAGCCCATTCTGTGAACACTTCTGAAACATGTCCTTGAATTTGTCCCAAGCTTCATGAAACTTCTCATTACCATGGATAGCAAATTGATTGATTTCTTGCTTCATCTTAAACACCTTCGAAGGTGGCATGTATCGCTCCAAGAATTTCACTTTCAATTTCTCCCAGGTATCACATTCAACAGCATTAAGATTATCGTACCAATCTCTCGCCTTTTCATTCAGCGAGAACTTAAACAAGATGATCTTCCTCGCATTCTCATGAGCTCCTGCATCTTTTTGTGTACTTGCATACCCAAGGAACTTATTTAGATGTTGCTGAGGATCTTCAAAGGTTCCCCCAGAGAAAGGACTCCTTTCAATCATGGTGATAAGAGCAGGGTGTAGATCAAAATAGGCTCCAGCCCCTCTTGCTCCTACCAGCCCCGCATTGCCTCCTCCGTTGTTCTTAAAAACTTCACGGATGGCAAGTGTATCGGGATTCACCACCATGTTGACTGCTTCTGCTTTGCAGCTTCAGTTGCTTGCAGAATTAGCTCTCCAACATCAACTACTTGATAAACAGTATCAATTGGCTCCTTGTTCTTATTCTTGTTTTTCTTTTTCTTAGCGTTCCTTTTCCTCGCGGATGCCACTGGTTCTGGATCAAAAGGTTCTAGATTAGTTCCCTTCGATCTAGTGTGCATACACCTGAGAAAAATTCAAAGCTAGAAAGAAAAGAAAATAAAAATAAAATAGTCCTAATTAAACTTAGAAATAATGGATTAATAATTAAGCCGTCCCTGGCAACGGCTCCAAGAACTTGATGGGCGTTTTTTCAACACACAAAATAATCCCCAAGTATGAAGGATATCAATTGTAGTTTCGATAGGTGACCAAGTTATTATCGAACCCAACAGACGGATTATTATTAATTTAATTATATTCTAATCAATTAAGACCATGCTGGCAAAATGGTTTATGGTGATTAAATAACTAAATAATAAGTAATTAAAATAGCAAATAAAGTAAACAAGCAATAGAGATAATACGACTATTTTCTTGTGAGAAATTAGGTAGTTCTTCGGGTCATCTAGTTTTACTTATTAATCTATCTTCCATGCGTTGATGGCCAACTTTGCCTTGTAGTTTATGGACGCATCACTAAACCATGCAAGGTCACTATATAGAAACAAGTAAACATACGTATGACATGTGTGAATATCCTCGAAGCAAGAGATATAATTCACCCCCTTTATAGGTACTATCAGTAACAATTATTTCCCGTGCACTTAGTACTCTAACCCGATATGATCTCCTTTTATAGATACTATGAAGTTATACTCTTTATCCTACTTATTAATCCGAATAGTGTTCAACTAAAAAGTATTCATATAAAATAGTTTTAATAAGACTTCAAAATCCCTTCACTTAAAATTATAACATGCAATCCTGCTCAACAGTGAACGCACTCAATCAATAACCAAGATATGTATTCAGACTCTACATAACACTTAATGATGCACAAAACGACTGTGAGTATGAATTTGAAAAGCGTAATCTTATATAAAATAAACCACAAGTGTTGTACGAAGTTTACACATGAAAGACAAATTAACTCATAAAACCTTCAAAACCCTAGAAAGACCGAAGTGGTTCTAGCCCACGATTGATCGAAAAACAATCATGGTGGTTGGTAGGATCTTACCCAGAGTCTTGAAAATTACAAGATAAATTAAGTAGCGAAGTTAACCTTAGATGCGTGCGCCGTCGCGACTCTCTTCATCTTGAATCTTCACTTGATTCTCACTTGGTTCGACAGACAAACCTCTCTCACAGCTCCTTCGAATGGCGGTAGGGTTTCAGTGGTGAACAGATGTTGAAGTGTATTGGTGCTCTTTCTCCTGCGAAAGCTCTTCTTTTATACTAGTGGAACCTCTTTACGGGCGTTGGATGGGCTTTTGTTTGAGGCATACATCAAATTTGGTAAAAAAAATCTGGAATTACCAAAATAACATCAGTAAAAATCCGTTCGACCAATCCTTCAGAAGTCGAACAAGGCCTCTAAGTCGAACGGTAGTCAAACAAGCTCTCTGTATGATTCTGCACATTTTGTTTGACTTGCCTCCTCCGTTTGACCAAGGTAATCCTTGTCGAACGACCCATTTGGTCGAGCAATGCTTCTAGACGTTTTTTCACATCTTGCTCGACTTGGCTCCTCCTGTTCGACCAGAGTGATGCTGGTCTAGCAACTTTATCTTCGTCAAACAACCTTCAAAACTTGCCTAAAAAATCTTAACTTCCAATTCCGAGCCCTTAAGACTTGTTTTCCTTTACTAATACGCTAAAAAAGCCCAAGTATCCTCTGATTCGTGGCTTTCCCATAAACATTCCGATTTATCTTAATAAAAGACTCAATCGTACTCAATTTCCATACAAATCAGAGCCCAAAATATGTGAATTTACACTCTCATCATCTGCAAATATACCCATCTGTTGGGGAGCAAGACACCATAGCCAACTCGCAAGTATACTTGCATCACATTACAAACCAATAATGGAGGCCGCATGATTTTTATTGACCAATTCCTCTCACTCTTAGTAATTTAACAAGAGGATTTTTTTATGCATATAATATTCAAAATAAAATACGCAACCTAACATGCTCCTATTACGACAAATAAGGTAGTAAATCACGAAGGATCATGCATTCATATATAACAATAATCAGATAATTAAATTAATTATGGAAGTTATATATCAGCAAATTCGATTGTTTGCCACCAAGCACGAATATGGGAAACGAGGATGGGGATTGGCCTCCCTGGTGAGGTCGCGAGGATTGACCTGCCTGGTAGGTTACGGGGTTCGGGGCATCGCTCCGAAACTAAAACTCAAATCCTGAAGATGGTCCTCACGAATTTTCCTCCAGATTTATCACCACGCAGCCACGAGCGCCCGACATCTGCAACCTTGCATTTCCCCTGCTCATCAACCCGAAACCATGTGTCCATGCCCGCCAAACATGCTCGCCCCTGGGCTCCCATGCCCGGCTTCTTGCTTTCCAATGGCCCTACCTCCGCACGCGCCAAAGCCTTCAGACTCTTGTCGAGCACCTGCTTCCCGCTGCCATGCATTTCACCGAGCGCCCCACTGTGAATGCAAATGGGCTCCACGTCAGCCTATCCGCACGCATTACCAAGTGCCCAGCATATTAATGTGCGTCTAAGCTCGGCTATCCACTCGGAGACTCACCTGCAGCGCCCAGAAGTCAGCTTGCCAATTTGCCCAGAAAAGAATTCTCACGCCCGGCGCTCTGCTCGAATCAGGCGCTAACCCCGACACCCTACTTCGCAATTCGCCCGTCGATCTGCTATGCCCCAGAATGCCACCGGGAGCCATGCACGAAAGCATTCAGGCCTACACGTTATGTCGCTCGCCAGAAACATCCTATCGCCGGTTTTCGTGATGTGTGCTACCATCAACAGACATGCTTCACCTAGCCGGATGAGCACCCGAATCTCTAGGTCAACTCGCCAGGAAAGATGGCAAGACCTACATGGAATGATGGCAAGACCTGCCTGGAATGATGGAAAGACCCGAGTGGAATGCCGCCACACATGCCCAAGCCCCGACTTACTCACCTAGGATCTCCTCTTGCCGTGCGCATGATTTCCATGCACCAGCCCATTTGCGCGCTTGCCAGCAGGCTCCAGCACCTTCAGGCCATGAAGCCTCATGCCGTTAGTTGTGGAGCAGGCCGCTGGCTATCGTGCATGTCGTGCGCCCGTCAAATCTTTGTCCGCACTTCATCATCCTGGAGCAATCAAGCGTACGTCATGCCGCTGTTGCTACTGATCGTGTGCCCCTCCAGTCTATCATACAATGGGCAGAACACCACCGGTGCTGGTCATCGTCGATGATCAAGCTGCCGTTGGGAGTCATCCTCCAGCCTGGCACATCAACAAAACCCTAACTGCCGCCGGCGAAGTGGGTAGTGGTACATGCCATACGCAAGTCACGTCGTGTAGACCAAGTTGGCACCATATGTTATCTTGAGCTACTAGTGCGCCGCCGCATTCCGTGCCGCTGCCAGTCCAAGTCTCCATTGGCAGTGTGCTGTAGACGCCAGTGCGGTCGTGTGCCATGTAAACAGAATAGGGTTTCCAACAAAATATCATAATATTTTAAACCCTATTTTCATGTATGGAAAATAAACCCGAGCCTAAAGTGTCACGTTTGGCCATAGAACCTACGCTCTGATACCAATTGTTGACATTTGGATCTTTTGGTTAACGTGAACCGTTAGGATTCCATGCAATTCTATCGCAGCGAAAGCATAATCATAGAATTGTATTACCATTCACTAGGGTTTATTTGATGTAGATTTTGAACAGCACGAACAAACGACCATTCGATCTTCTACTGTATTCTTATGCTTCGTCTAGACATTGTTTGGGCGATGATCATCTAAGCGATCACAATCCACAGTCTCCATGATTTTCTCGCATTCTCTCTTATCCAATGAGAAATCTGATTTCTCACCTCAGAATCATTTTAGGCTTGTAATCATAATGACCGGACTGCTGGGATGGCTTATATATATAGGCTATAACAGGGACCAGGAGGAGAAATTAGGGTTGGGCCTCCCACTGGGCTTAAGCAACCAAGTTTAGCCAAAAACTTATACTTAAGTCCAATAATAATAAATCAGTCTACTAAAGAAATATTATTGCACTGCCACCCTAATCCCAAATTACATTACGGGCTCTTTCTTATTATGAGCCCGTTAATCTTCTCGTGTTTAAGATACAATGCCCATTAAGTAATTAAGTTACTTACAACTTCATTAATTAATATCTTTACCGAGAGTAGTACCACTCATCCTTATTATCATGCAGGAATAAATCCACCTGCAGGGTTTACATGATAATCATTATGGTCACCTCAAGGCGTTGGCATTCGATCATTGGTTAACGTGAACCGTTAGTGTTTCATACGATTCTATAATCAGCGGAAGCAAGAAAACATAGAAACGTATAACCATTCACTAGGATATGTTGAAGAAGAAAGATTCTCGCCGGCAGCCTACGCAGCCACACGATTTTGGGCATAACTTCCTAATTCGATCTCCAATTTGAGTGATCTACATGCCAAAATGATCCAATCTTCAGTCGCTTTCCAACCGCGTATCACACGTACAGTTTAAAGTTCCACACCAATTTAGAAAAATCATGGAAGATCACAAACAACAGCAGCAAATAACCTTTCAATCTTCTGCTGTATTCCCAAGTCCAATCTCGACGTCGTGTGGGTGACGATCTTCGAGATCTTCTCAATTTTCTGTTCCCTCACCCTCCTCACAATGTTAGGTGTGAATAATCAGTTAGGGTTTCTGGACAGCTGAGAGGACTTATATATGGGCTATAGTAGTGACTAGGAGGAGAAATTAGAGTTGGGCCTCCATTGGGCTTAAGTATCTAAGTTTAGGTCAAAACTTATACTCAAGTCCAATAATAATAATATATACCACTAAAATATTATTACTGCACTACCGTTCTAATTCTATAATTGTGTTATGACTCCTTCTTATTATGAGCCCGTTGATTAGTGTGTTAATTCACGAATCTCGCGCCTGGATTTGTGCTATTACGGAGTGTTTGAAGGGTAAAATCGGTTGTAAACCAATATATATTGTATGAAGTCACGAATCAAGTGTTGTTGGAGCTATTTGAGTGGTTTTCCAAAGGAAATCGGAGTAGAAGTGTTGAAAACTGAAGAAAGGAAGTCGAAGCCATCCGTTGGGCAAATCAGAAGTGCAATTTGAACTGAAGGAGATCAATTCGACTAGTCTTCAGGTCGAATTGGCAGCACACATGAGCAGAAGGTGAATTCGACCACGACAGGGGTAATTTGACCTAGGCGTCAGGTCGAATCGAGGTCGAATTAGTTGGCGAAGATGCCGATTCGACCTCGTCATGTGGTTCGGTATTAGCTTGTCTTGGCTATAGAATCACATTTGTGCACTTGTGTGTATTGAGCAGGACCGTTTGAGATCGTTCGACTTATACTGACTTATAGAAGAACTTGATCTCTGTTATTATGGAAGTTCGTGCTCTTAATCCCTATACAATAACCTTGACACGTAGGGCAGTATGTATTTCTTTGATTCATCAATGGGTGAGATTTATAAGTATTAAATTAACAAACTCGGTGAGTTGGGAAGTAGTGTTGTATCTATGGTGTGCTGTTGATTGTAAAAGAAATCCATGTCCGTCATAGGTTGATGATGTCCCCTTGAGGAGCTCATAAGGTTTATCATGTAAATCTTGCAAGTGGATTAATTTCCGGCATGATAATATGGTTGAGTGGTACTACTCTCGGTTGAGATATTAATTAATTTGAGTTGTCAATAACTTAATTAATTAATGGGCATTGTATATCTTAAACATGGGGAGACTATCGGGCTCATAATAAGGAGCCCAGAACATAATTTGGGATTGGATGGGTAGTGCAATAATAATATTTTAGTGGACTACATTATTATTATTGGATTTAATTAAAAGCTTTGGGCTAAGCTTGGTTAATTAAAATTCAATTGAGGCCCAGTCCAATTTCTCCTCCTAGTCCCTACTGTAGCCCAAGTATATAAGTCATCTCACTTTCTGTTAAACCTAAGTCAGTGCCTCTCATTTGACATACGGGAGACAACAGAGAGCAGATTGAGAGAACTCTGGGGATTGTTGACCACCCAACACCAGAGTTGACTTTGGGGCATACGGTAGAAGATCAGAGGTGTTCATCATAGATCTTCATCCTCTACATCGACCCAGAAGTATGGTAAACATTTTATTTCGCTTCCGCTGTTTGTTTGCCTATATTCCTAACGAATCACGGTTGAACCACACGATCCAATTGCCAACAATTGGTATCAGAGCCTAGTTTCTTGGTGAAACGTGATTTGAAAGGATGGGGTTTTTGTGATTATTTGATTAATTGATCTAATCTGTATTAATCACATGATTATTGATGATCTGTATGAATGTGATTATGTGATTGAAGTTTTATCTTTGTAATCGCATATTACTTTGTGATTTGTTGTTGTGTATCTCTTTGATTGTATACACTGTTCACGCTTATACTGGACATTCATACACACATCAAATTAGTATGTCTGTCGTCAACTGTATACTTTATATCACACACTCACACCCTGCACGGTGGGTAAGCATCCGACGAGGCGGCGGCGTCTGACCGGCGCTGACAATCGACGGTTGGTGGCTTCGGCCGGACCAGATCTGTCACGGCGGCGCTGGAAAGGCGAGAGGCTTCGACTGGATCATTTCCTACGGCAAATGGTACAACTGACGGCGGAGAGTGGTGATTCAAAATTGATGTGGCGGCGATGACTTCACGGCGAGGCATGTCTGGGCGACGCGTCGGCGTGACCTGGAGTCTCACCGACTGTCGACGACAGCGGTGAGGGCAGTGGTCGGCGAAAGCAATGTTGTGGATAGCGGCGGAGCGTGTTTCTGGACTGCCATCGCTTGGCTGCATGGTGGCGACGATGAATCCAGGCGGTTCAAATCTCGGTGGGCTGATGGCACTTATGCCGAGATCAGCGGCACCGAATCACGGCCGATTCTTAGCAGGCGGGTAGCAGCGAACTGAGGGAGCAGCATTCCGGGTGGATTGTCAGAGACGAGCGCTGGAGACGACTCACTGGACACGAACCGCTGTAATTTTATATAGCGATTGTGACTCTTATCGGCTGGAAGCTGCACGGCGGTGAGCAGATCGGCGAGGATCTGGCGGCGTGTGATGGCTGAGCGACGATGTGAAAAGTGCGGCGGCGCTAGACTGCTTCGTGTCTCGCCGGTAATGAGTTGGACTACATGCGCGTTTGTGTGCGTGGTCGCGGCGGCAGCGACGCCTGGCTGCTGGCCGATGGGCACGGTGCGGACTATAGTGAAGATCTCCAGCTGTTGGTTCATCAGAGACGGACTGATGGCACCGTTCCGGTGGGCTGAGGGAGGCACCAGAGGCGGCAGCAGTGGCGGGCTGACGGCACGATTGCCGAGAGCAGCGGCGCCGGTGCTTCACGTGATAGCTTCGTGTGGATCCTTGTTTGCAGCTGGCAGGAGATTAGGGCAGCAATTTATTTCTTGCAGGGCCTCTCTCATTTAATTGTTAAGGTGTTGGGCTTGAGTCTGCTGAGCCCAATTATTTTTAATGTTTGAGTTGGGCCCAAATTTATTAATTGGAGTGCTTGTGTTGGGCTGCTGGGCCAATAGGCTGCTCAATTTTAATTTGGTTTTGGGCTGTTGGCCCAAATTTAATTAAAATGGTAATGGGCTGCTGGGCCATTTTATTGCTGTATTTAATTAATTGTGGAATTGATGTTGGGCCAGGTTAAATATTGGGCTAGACCTTAATGCAAAAATAGGCAGGGTAAATGAGCTTAATTAATTTATTAATGGGCTGCTCATTTTATGCTAATGATGCTTGGGTCAGCTGGGCCTATTTAATTGATCCAACATTTTATGTAATTAATTAATGTTATATAACTGATTAATTGATTTAATTGTCAATTATTGTTGTATATGTGAAATGCATGTTCTATGTGATTTATTTATTTAAATTGCTGTTAATAGAAGCATGCTAAGATGTATATTTTATTTCAGAATATTATATGCATGTTAAAAACCCTCGGTGTTTAAATAACTGAGTGGGAGAGGGGATTGGTAATAAATTCCCGCGGCCTCCATTATTGGTTCGTAAGTGATGTGAATAAACTTGCGTGTTGGCATAGACCTTTCTCCCCATCGGATGAGTTTATTCACGGATCACTGGTACAAACTTCTTTATGATAATCGTAGGAAGTTATCCGAGTGCGTGTGTACTTCTCCATCTGTAAGGCACACAAACTTGGGCCGCGAACTTGGGATTAAATAATGGTGTACACTTAGGTGTAAATAATAAGTATCCTCCCCATCAGAGTCACTGCTGTTATTTGCATGGCTAAAGAGGAACCGACTATTAATTATTTTGTCATAAAGTTAGGTTGACAAATGAAATTAATGGGTAAAACCTTCTCTTGTAAATGTTCGGGTTTGTAAACGTCCACACTATCGTGGCTTGCAGACTCACGTTGCTTGAGATGTCGGTGAATTTTATTTTTATATTGTTTTGAGGGAATCAATATAAAAGGATAAAATTCAAAGATTTGATCGGAATTAATTTGTGATTCTCTGAATTTCAAATGGTTTTATTTCACTAGTTGTTAACTAAAAGAAATAATACTTACTTGTCCAAATTAGATGATTAGAAAAGAATCTTGGTTTTGAATTTTACTGCTTAAGAAAATACAAGTGTGTTCTCACAAAGGACGTCTCATGATGTTTTTCTAAAGTCTCTAGTGAAGAGATGAGAGGTTCATAGAAATATGATGATCTCATGTAACTCTTCAGATACTTGAGTAATTTAAAAGGTGATAGGTCATGATAGAATTTGATGAATGAATTGGAAATATATGGAATAGAAGTTGAAAGGGAAACCTAAGTCAATTTTATTCTCCATAATTGCCTAGATGTTTTGAGTGAGTTCCACCTGAATTACAAGAGGATGTAAATGGTGGGAAACTTCTGACAAAACATGTAGTAAAGGAAAGCCATTTTCATCATGATGTGAACAAATTTAATATCTATTTACTAATGGTTTAAACATGATTAGTGATAGCATCTACTGACACGAACTGTGTAGATACTGAAATCACTAAATGTTTATCACTTAGTAAGGATAAGATGGTTATAACATGGGTAAAAACTACAAAGATAGTGACTATTGCAGTGGGATTTGTTTATTTATCTCATGATAAGAATAAACGATTGATTATGAGAAATTATCTTTACGTACGTTTCATAGAGAGAATTTAATTTCGCTTTCTATGCATTATCGGATGGATACTTCATTTTATTTAAATGACATGGTCATAGTGATGAGGAATGGGGCTATAATCTATAATAGTACGTTGGTGGATAATGTGTATACTCTTGAATCATGTACATCCCACATATGCAACAAATAGTAATTAGTAATGCATCTTCTAATATAAGTAAGAGAAAGGAACCTTCAAAGATGAACTAAACATACATTTGGCGTCTAAGATTAGTTCATTTTACTTGAGTAGGATTCAAAAGTTGATAGCCGATAGACCGTAAGGTTTATCTGAAGTGGAAACTATCAGACTTGCGAGTCTTGCTTGGAAGTAAAAATGATTAACTGCCTTTTCAAGGCTGTGGAGTGTAGAGCCAAAGATATATATGTTGGAATTAGTTCATTCTGATTCAAGCAAACCTAATATTATCCAGGAGAGATGGTTATGAATATTCGAAGATTATTCTAGATACCAATATATTTGTTTGATGCACTGCATGTCTAAGTTCTTTGATTAATTCAAGAATTGCAAGGCTGGTACAGTGAAGCGTCATGGAAAATATATTAAGTCATTACGATTTAATCATGATGGCGAATACCTCTTGAGATAGTTAGGAGCTATTGATCAGAAGTTGAGATTAAATCTCAAATTGACTACACCAGGCATGCCCCAACTGAATGGTGTGGTGGATAGAAAGAATAAGGCTCTTATGGTTATGATTAGATAGATGATGAATTATTTGGAATAATTAAATTCATTTTATGGATATGCACTAGATACAGTAATTCGTAAAACGTTTTGTCTGTTTGTGGGATATCCTAGAAAAATGAAGAGTGATTTATTTTGTTCAGAAGATCGAAGGGTGATTGTCAACACAAACACTGGATTTTTTGGAAAAGGACTATGAAATAAATCACAAACCCATGTATGAGTTGTTCTAAAGGTAGTGAGAAGAAAACACAAAGTATAAGTACCAAGTGTACAAGAGGCTATACCACAAGGTAAACTGCAACGCATGTCACGTCTGATACACAATTACATGTAGTGCCTTGTCGCAGTGGGAGGGTTATTCGACAACCCGTGAGATACATGTTTTGGGAAAGTAGTAAGACTTGATCCCTAGTAAACATGGTATTTTCCAAGGGATACGACGTTGCACTACAAGATTAATATGCGGAATCTTAGTAAGTTGCAATGAATGTTGAAATAGAATCTACGGATTCCAAATTAAGTCTGGGAACTTGAAAGACCACTAAATAGTGTAAAAGTCATTGGAAGTGGTCATAGGAAATAAAAGAGGATCATACGATAAGGTGAAAACCTTGAAAGCAAAGTTTATTGCGAAAGGGTGTACTAAAAAAGAAATGGTTCGATTATGAGGAAACATGTTCGCTGGTAGCTATGCTAATGTTGATCCGGATTCTTTTATTTATTGCTACTCATATTGAATTATGAGGAACAGAAAATAGATGTCAAGACAGCTTTCCTGAATGGAAGTCTTGAGGAAAACATCTATGTGAAGCAACCAGAGTGATTCATTGCAAAGTGCTAATAGCATTTTGATAGTAAGCTTGAAAGTGTCCAGCGATGGGCTAAAAACAAGCTTTGAAGATCATGAAGCATCTATTTTGATTAGGTAATCCAGTGGCATGGATTTAAATCAATGAGCAGATGAGTCTTGTGTGTTGTAAAGAGTGACAGAAATGTGGAAGTGTTTCTTGTACTATACGTAGATAGTATCTTACTCATTGGAGATAATGAAAGAGTATTATCGGGCGTATGGGTACGGTTAATAAAGCGGTAGAGATGAAAGACTTAAGAAAGGCAAAATATATCCTTTTGATCACGGTGATACGGATCACAAGAAATGATGTTATGCTTTTCTCAAGTTTCATAAAATGATACAATCCTTACTCGTATAGTTTGTAACTTTATCTTAGTGATTGTGTCTTGAGACATAAAAGAAGATAAAGAAGATGAAAGTGGTTCCTTATGCCTCAGCGAATAAGGAAGCTTGATCTAAGGAATGCTATGAACGAGGTTGGATATCTGTTATGCTGAATGCATGAACAGTGGGTATCAACGTAACCCGGAACAAGAATGATGAACTATGGTAAGACATATATAAAGTGCCTGAGAAGGGCTGGAAATTATATGTGGACTTACTTGACAGATTCACTGCTTCTTGTGGATTACGAAGATTCGGATTTTTTAGTCAGATTGGACGGGAGTAAATTCACCTCAAAGGTTATATGTTTAATCTTAGGAAGTAGGGTCATAATGTGGAGGAGTGTTATATAGAAATATATTTCAGACTCCAGACTCCATCATGGAAAGATGATAAATTGGAGCCTGTGAGGCTGCCAAAGTATCTATATGACTCTAGAGACTTCATGATGGACTTTGAAGTATTTCTAAATTTGCCCAAGGTTATCACAATTTATATTGATGATATTGGTGCAGTTGCAAACTTGAAGGAATCATGAGTCCATAAGGCAATTAAACACATGGAGCGCGAGTACCACCTGTTACGAGAAATCGTATGATGAGGGGAAGGTTGTTGTCGCCTAGATTACATCGGATGATGACCTATTAAATCCATTTACAAGGACCTTAAGGCGAGAGCTTTTAATGGTCGTGTAGTGGGAGTAGGAATCAGATGTATGGCAGAAGACATGACAGCATAGTCTTTTAGTATAAGTGGGAGATTATTGGATTGTATACTAAAAGTCTAGCTTTAGTATGAACAATATTACAACAATATTTGAAATGAGAATCATCGATCAAATGATTGCATCTTATAATTTATTTATATGAATGATGCAATAGTCCATTTACTTTATAATGTAGATAATATGTTGTGCGACAACATGCGGAAGATCATATTATCGGTTTCCTTATAAAGTACAAACAGATGCTCACAACCGAGATAGACGGGGGCTCTCTATCGGTATGGTTGTAGTGTGGTTCGGTATTAGCTTGTCTTGGCTATAGAATCACATTTTGTGCACTTGTGTGTATTGAGCAGGACCGCTTGAGATCGTTCGACTTATACTGACTTATAGAAGAACTTGATCTCTGTTATTATGGAAGTTCGTGCTCATAATCCCTATACAATAACCTCGACATGTAGGGCAGTATGTATTTCTTTGATTCATCAATGGGTGAGATTTATAAGTATTAAATCAACAAACTCGGTGAGTTGGGAAGTAGTGCTGTATCTATGGTGTGCTGTTGATTGTAAAAGGAATCCATGTCCGTCATAGGTTGATGATGTCCCCTTGAGGAGCTCATAAGGTTTATCATGTAAATCTTGCAAGTGGATTAATTTCCGGCATGAGAATAAGGTTGAGTGGTACTACTCTCGCTTGAGATTTTAATTAATTTGAGTTGTCAGTAACTTAATTAATTAATGTGCATTGTATATCTTAAACATGGGGAGACTATCGGGCTCATAATAAGAAGGAGCCCTGAACATAATTTTGGATTGGATGGGTAGTGCAATAATAATATTTTAGTGGCCTATATTATTATTATTGAATTTAATTAAAAGCTTTGGGCTAAGCTTGGTTAATTAAAATTCAATTGAGGCCTAGTCCAATTTCTCCTCCTGGTCCCTACTGTAGCCCAAGTATATAAGTCATCTCAGTTTCTGTTAAACCTAAGTCAGTGCCTCTCATTTGACATACGGGAGACAACAGAGAGCAGATTGAGAGAACTCTGGGGATTGTTGACCACCCAATACCAGAGTTCACTTTGGGACATACGGTAGAAGATCAGAGGTGTTCATCACAAATCTTCATCCTCTACATCGACCCAGAAGTACGGTAAACATTTTATTTCGCTTCCGCTGTTTGTTTGCCTATATTCCTAACGAATCACGGTTGAACCACACGATCCAATTGCCAACAGAAGCTTGCTTTAGTCCATCGATGGACACCTTTAAGCTTATTATCAAAATGCTCTTAGCCCTTTGCAGTTAATCACTCTGTTTGCTTCACATAGACGTTTTCTTCAAGACTTCCAATCAGGAAAGCTATCTTGACATCTATTTTTGTACCTCATATTCAATATGAACAACAACAAATAAAAGAGTCTGGATCGACTTAGGCATAACTACTGGTGAATAGGTTCCCTCATAATCGAATCCTTTCTTTCTGAGTATACCTTTTCACAACAAGCTTTGCTTCCAAGGTTTTCACCTTACCATATGATCCTCTTTTATTTTGTATGATCACTGCCAATGGCTTTTAGACCATTTAGTGATCCTACAAGCTCCCAATTTGATTTAAAATCCATAGATTCTACTCTCTCCGTCCTAGAGAACCGTTCACCTTTCCTTTGTAATTTACAAAGGAAAGGTGAACGGTACTCTAAGATGGAAGGAGTATTTTAAAATTCATTGCAACTTGCTAAGTTATCGTATTTTTATCTTGTAGTGCTTCATCGTATTCGTGGGTCAATTCCATGTTTACTAGGGTTCCATACATTTTTAACAGTCAGCGGAAACATGAAAATAAGAAACGTATTACCTTTCACCAGAGTATGTTGAAGAAGATGGATTCTCGTCGGCAGTCGGCGTAGCCTCACCATTTTAGACATAACTCTCTCATCCTACGTCTGAATCGAGTAATCTATTTGTAAAAATGATCCTCTCTTCCGTGGCTTTTCATTAGTATATCACACATCCTGTTTTGAAGTCTGTACGATTTTATAAAAATCATACAAGTTAACGGATAGCAGCAGCAAATGACCTCTTTATCTTTTGTTGTATTCTCAAGTCCAATCTTGACGTTGTGTGAGCGACGATCTTCGAGATCTTCTCAATCTGCTGTTCTGTCTACCCTCTTCATATTTTATGTGTGTCTCTCTTAGGGTTAGAATAGCGTAGATGACTTATATATGGCTACAGTAGGGACTAGGAGGAGAAATTAGAGTTGGACCTCCATTGGGCTTAAGTATCCAAGCTTAGCCCAAAGCTTATACTTAAGTCCAATATTAATAATACATTCCACTAAAATATTATTACTGCACTACCGTTCTAATCACATAATTACGTTATGGACTCCTTCTTATTATGAGCCCGTTAGTCTCCCCATGTTTAAGATATACAATGTCCATTAATTAATTAAGTTACTGACAACTCCATTAATTAATATCTCATCCGAGAGTAGTACCACTCAATCTCATTATCATGCCGGAATAAATCCACCTGGAGGGTTTACATGATAATCCTTATGAGCTCCTCAAGGGGACATCATCAACCTATAACAGACACGGATTCCTTCTACAATCAACAGCACACCATAGAGACATCACTATTTCCCAACTCACCGAGTTTGTTGATTTAATTACATGTAATTCTCACCCATTGATGAATCAAAGAAATAAATACTACCTTACGTGTCGAGGTTATTGTATAGGGATTAAGAGCACGAACATCCATAATAACTAAGGTCAAGTTCTTCTATATAGACAGTACAAGTCGAACGATCTCAAGTGGTCTTGCTCAATACACGCAAAGTGCAATAATGTGATTTTATAGCCAAGACAAGCTAATACCAAACCACACTGTTGTGAGCATCTGTTTATTCTTTATAAGAAAACAGAGAATATGATCTTCCGCGTGTTGTCGCACAACATATTATCTACAGTATAAAGTAAGCGGACTATTGCATCAGACATATAAATAAATTATAAGACGCAATCATTTTATCATATGATTCTTATTTCAAATAAATTGTTATAAGTATAAAATCCAACACCTCATATTCAATATGAACAACAACAAATAAAAGAGTCCGGATCGACTTAGGCATAACTACCAGCTAATAGGTTCCTTCATAATCGAATCTTTTCTTTCTGAGTATACCTTTTCGCAACAAGCTTTGCTTCCAAGGTGTTCACCTTACCTTATGATCCTCTTTTATTTTGTATGATCACTGCCAATGGCTTTTACACAATTTAGTGATCCTACAAGCTCCCTAAATTTGATTTAAAATTCATAGATTCTATTTTAAAATTCATTGCAACTTGCTAAGATATCACATTTTTATCTTGTAGTGCATCGTCATATTTGTGGGTCAATTCCATGTTAATTAGGGAACAAGTCTCACGACTCTCCCAAAACATATATATATCAGATTGCAAAACAACCCTCCCATTACGACAAGGCACTACATGCAATTGTGTATCAGGTGTGACACGCGATGCAGTTTACCTTTTGGTATATCCTCTTGTACACTTGGTACAAATACTTTGTGTTTTCCCTCTCACTTCCTTTAGAACAATTTATACATGGGTATGTGATTTATTACATATTCCTTCTCCAAAAATGTAGTGTTTGTGTTAACAATTACCCTTCGATCTTTTGGACTAAATAAATCATCACCCTCCATTTTTCTAGGATATTCCACAAACAGACAAAACGTTATACGACATGCTGTTACTAGGGCATACTCATAAAAAAATTTAGTAATTCCAAATAATTCATAATCTATCTAATCATTTCCGTAAGAGTCTTGTTTCATTTATGGGATAAAGATGATTTAAGAGTGTACAAATTGTCACCAACGTACCATAACAGATTATAGCTCCATCCTTCATTACTATGACCTTGTCATTTAAATAAAATGGAGTATCCATCCGTAAATGCATAGAAACGAAATGAAATTCTTTCTATGAAAACGTAAGTAAAGACAATTTCTCAAAATCAAATATTTATTCATATGGTAAGATAAATAAACTCCCACTTCAACAACCACTACTTTTGTAGTATTACCCATGTACATAACAATCCCATCATCACTTAGTTTTAAGTTTTTAGTGATTCCAGTATCTACACACAATGTGTCAGTAGATGCCATCACTAATTATGCTTCAACAACTAGTGAATTAGATACTAACCTTGTTCACATCTTGATGAAATTTGATTTCCTTCGCCACTTATTTTTTAGAAGTTTTCCACCGAATACAACCTCTTGTATTTCAGGCAGAACTTGCTCAAAACATCTAGGTGAAGAATAAAATTGACTTGGGTTTCCCCTTCAATTTCTAGTCCAAGGATTTCACATTCTTTCATCAAGTCAACCATGATCTCTTGCCTTTCAACCTTACTCAAGTATCCAAAGAGTCGCATTAGACTATCATATTTCTATGAACCTCTCATCTCTCCACTAAAGACTTTAATAGGAATCATAAGACCTCCTTAGTGAGAATACACATGTATTTTCCTAAGTAGTAAAATTCAAAACCAAAATTCTTTTCTAATCATCTAATTTTGGACTAGTAAATATGATTTCTTTTAGTAAACAATAAGCAAGATAAAACCATTTGAAAATACAGAGAATCACAAATAAATACACCGATCAAATTTTGGAATTTATCCTTTTATATTGATTCCCTCAAAATAATATAAAATAAAATTCACCGACATCTCAAGCACCGTGAGTCTGCATGCCACGTTAGTGTGGACATATACAAACCCGAACATTTACAAGAGAAGGTTTTACCCATTAATTTTATTTGTCAACCTAACCTCATGACAAAATAATTAATAGTCGGTTCCTCTTTAGTCATGCAAATAATAGCAATGACTCCGTTGGGGAGGATACTAATTATTTACACCTAAGTGTACACCATTATTTGATCCCAAGTCCACTGCCCAAGCTTATGTGCCTTACTGTTGGAGAAGTACACACGCGCTCGGATAACTTCCTACAATTATCAATTATAAGTTTGTACCAGTGAACCGCATATAAACTCATCTGTTAGGGAGAAAGGCACTATAGCCAATGCAAAAGCTCATATGCATCACATTACAAACAATAATTATTTATAGAAGTATGTACCAATGATCCATTAATAAACTCATCCGTTAGGGAGGAAGACACTATAGCCAACACGCAAGCTTACTCACATCACTTACAAACCAATAATGGAGTCCGTGGGAATTAATTACCAATATCCTTTTCCCACTTAGTTATTTAACACCGAGGGTTTTTACATGCATACAATATTCAAGAATAAAACACGCAACCTAGCATGCTCCTATTACGGCACACAACACAGTAAATCACAGAGAATTGTGCATAATATATATAATAATAATCAAATAGTTAAATCAATTATATGTAGTTATATATCAGCAAATTTGATTGTTCGCCACCAAGCTTAAAATGGAATAGCTGCGACTATACGGGGTTCAACCTCCCAGTGAGGTCGTAGGGATCAACCTGACCAGGTCAGGTCGCGGGGTTCGGGGCAGCGCCCCGAAACCTAAACAAAATTCCAAAAGAATTTCATGAAGAAAATTCCTCCAATTCCTTGTCCCCCAACCTGCTCCACCACTCCGGCACCCTGCTCGACATCCCCTTGCCAAGCTACCCATCCACCGTGTTCAATACCCAGATGAACTTAACCACACTGTAGTTCCCCGACGACATGCCCATCACATGGCTCCAAGCATGGCAACCTGCACCAGCGCAAGACCCGTGCTATACACCGTGAGCTATTTCGTACAGTTCACGCCTTACGTCATGATGTGTGCACCGCGACTCAACAACAATTGAGACCAACCCTAGCGGCATCCACCAGCAACTGTGAAGATGTCATCCATCCTCATCTCCTGCCTTCGGTCAACCACCACTATCCATTTGGCTTTCGCTTGCCAACTGCAGCGCCCAGCCACCCAGCGCACAACCTCGCCGGAGATGATACATCCAGCGACCCATGTGTTGGCTATTGGATCGTGTGGTTCAAACGTGATCCGTTAGGGATATAGGTAAATAATCAACAGAAGTGATTAAATAAAATGTTTACCGTACTTCTGGGTCTATGTAGAGGATGAAGATCTGTGATGAACACCTCTGATCTTCTACCGTATGTCCCAAAGTCAACTCTGGTGTTGGGTGGTCAACAATCCTCAGAGTTCTCTCAATCTGCTCTCTGTTGTCTCCCGTATGTCAAATGAAGCACAGACTTAGGGTTAACAGGAGCTGAGATGACTTATATAATTGGGCTACAGCAGGGACCAGGAGGAGAAATTGGACTGGGCCTCAATTGAATTTAATTAACCAAACTTAGCCCAAAGCTTTTAATTAAATCCAATAATAATAATATAGTCCACTAAAATATTATTATTGCACTACCCATCCAATCCCAAATTATGTTCTGGGCTCCTTCTTATTATAAGTCCGATGGTCTCCACATGTTTAAGAAATACAATGTCCATTAATTAATTAAGTTACTGACAACTCAAATTAATTAATATCTCATCCGAGAGTAGTACCACTCAACCTTATTATCATGCCGGAAATTAATCCACTTGCAAGATTTACATGATAAACCTTATGAGCTCCTCAAGGGGACATCATCAACCTATGTCGGACATGGATTCCTTCTACAATCAACAGCACACCATAGAGACAGCACTACTTCCCAACTCACCGAGTATATTGATTTAATACTTATAAATCTCACCCATTGATGAATCAAAGAAATACATACTGCCCTACGTGTCGAGGTTATTGTATAGGGATTAAGAGCACGAACTTCCATAATAACAGAGATCAAGTTCTTCTATAAGTCAGTATAAGTCGAACGATCTCAAGCGGTCCTTCTCAATACACACAAGTGCACTAATGTGATTCTATAGCCAAGACAAGCTAATACCGAATCACATTACAACCATACCGATAGAGGGTCCCCGTCTATCTCAGTTGTGAGCATCTGTTTATACTTTATAAGGAAACCGATAATATGATCTTCTACGTGTTGTCGCACAACAAATTATCTACAGTATAAAGTAAATAGACTATTGCATCGTGCATATAAATAAATTATAAGATGCAATCATTTGATCAATGATTCTCATTTCAAATATTGTTGTAACATTGTTCATACTAAAGCTTTGACTTTTAGTATACAATCCAACAATCTCCCACTTATACTAAAAGACTATGCTGTCATGTCTTCTGCCATACATCTGATTCCTACTCCCACTACACGACCATTAAAAACTCTCGCCTTATGTTCCTTGTAAATGGTTTACTAGGTCATCATCCGATGCAATCTAGGCGACAACAACCTTCCCCTCATCATACGATTTCTCGTAACAGGTAGTACTCGCGCTCCATGTGTTTAATTGCCTTATGGACTTGTGATTTCTTCAAGTTTGCAACTGCACCAATATCATCAATGTAAATTGTGATTACCTTGGGCAAACTTAGAAACACTTCAAAGTCCATCATGAAGTCTCTAGAGTCATATAGATACTTTGGCTGCCTCATACGCTCCAATTTATCATCTTTCCATGATGGAGTCCGGAGTCTGAAATATATTTCTATATAACACTCCTCCACATTATGACTCTACTTCCTAAGATTAAACACATAACCTTTGAGGTGAATTTACTGCCGTCCAATCTGACTAAAAAATTTGAATCTTCGTAATCCACAAGAAGCAGTGAATCTGTCAAGTAAGTCCACATATAATTTCCAGCCCTTCTTAGGCACTTTATATATGTCTTACCATAGTTCATCATTCTTGTTCCGGGTTACGTTGATACCCACTGTTCATGTATTCAGCATAACAGATATCCAACCTCGTTCATAGCATTCCTTAGATCAAGCTTCCTTATTCGCTGAGGCATAAGGAACCACTTTCATCTTCTTTATCTTCTTTTGTGTCTCAAGACATAATCACTAAGATAGAGTTACATACTATACGAGTAAGGATTGTATCATTTTCTGAAACTTGAGAAAAGCATAACATCCTTTCTTGTGATCCGTATCACCGTGATCAAAAGGATATATTTTGCCTTTCTTAAGTCTTTCATCTCTACCGCTTTTTTAACCGTACCCATACGCCCGATAATACTCTTTCATTGTCTCCAATGAGCAAGATACTATCTACGTATAGTACAAGAAACACCACCACGTTTTTGTCACTCTTTACAACACACAAGACTCATCCGCTCATTGATTTAAATCCATGCCACTGGATTACCTAATCAAAATAGATGCTTCATGAGCTTCAAAGCTTGCTTTTAGCCCATCGCTGGACACTTTCAAGCTTACTATCAAAATGCTATTAGCACTTTGCAATGAATCACTCTGGTTGCTTCACATAGATGTTTTCCTCAAGACTTCCATTCAGGAAAGCTGTCTTGACATCTATTTGCTGTTCCTCATAATTCAATATGAGCAGCAATAAATAAAATAATAGGGATCAACATTAGTATAGCTACCAGCGAACATGTTTCCTCATAATCGAACTATTTCTTTCTGAGTACACCCTTTCGCAATAAACTTTGCTTTCAAGGTTTTCACCTTACCGTATGATCCTCTTTTATTTCCTATAACCACTTCCAATGGCTTTTACACTATTTAGTGGTCTTTCAAGTTCCCAGACTTAATATAGAATCCGTAGATTCTATTTCAACATTCATTACAACTTACTAAGATTCCGCATTTTCATCTTGTAGTGCTACGTCGTATCCGTGGGACAATACCATGTTCACTAGGGATCAAGTCTCATGACTCTCCCAAAACATATATTTTATGGGTTTTCAAACAACCCTCCCACTACGACAAGGCACTACATGTAATTGTGTATCAGACGTGACACGCGTTGCAGTTTACCTTGTGGTATATCCTCTTGTACACTTGGTACTTTAACTTTGTGTTTTTCTCTCACTACCTTTATAACAACTTATACATGGGCTTATGATTTATTACATAGTCCTTTTCCAAAAATCTGGTGTTTGTGTTAACAGTCACCCTTCGATCTTTTGGACTAAATAAATCAACCTCCATTTTTCTAGGATATCCCATATACAGACAAACGTTTCACGAATTACTGTATCTAGGGTATATCCATAAAATGAATTTAATTATTCCAAATAATTCATCATCTATCTAATCATAACCATAAGAGCCTTATACCTTCTACCCACCACACCATTCAGCTGGGGCATGCCCGGTGTAATCAACTTGAGATTTAATCTCAACTTCTGATTATTAGTTCCTAACTATCCTAAGAGGTTTTCATCATCATGATTAAATCGTAATGATATGATATATTTTCCATGACGTTTCACTGTACCATCCTTACGATTCTTGAATTAATCCAAGAACTTAGACATGCAGTTCATCAAATAAATATATCGGTATCCAGAATAATCTTTGAATATTCATAACCACCTCTTTCCTGGATATTGTTAGGTTCGCTTGAATCAGAATGAACTAATTCCAACATACATATCTTTGGCTCTACACCCCACAGCCTTAAAAAGGCAGTTAATCATTTTTACTTCCAAGCAAGACTCGCAAGTCCGATAGTTTCCACTTCAGATAAACCTTACGGTCTATCGGCTATCAACTTTTGAATCCTACTCAAGTAAAATGAACCAATCTTAGACGCCAAATGTATGTTTAGTTCATCTTTGAAGGTCCCTTTCTCTTACTAATATTAGAAGATGTATTATTAATTACTATTTATTGCATCTGTGGGATGTACATGATTCAAGAGTTTACATATTATCCATCAACGTACTTTAACGGATTATAGCCTCATTCCTCATTACTATGACCATGTCATTTAAATGAAATGAAGTATCCATCCGTTAATGCATAGAAACCGAAATCAAATTCTTTCTATGAAACTTACGTAAAGACAATTTCTTATAATCAATCGTTTATTCTTATCATGAGATAAATAAACAACTCCCACTGCAATAGCCACTACCTTTGTAGTTTTACCCATGTTATTAACAATCTTATCCTTACTCAGTGATAAACATTTAGTGATTCCAGTATCTACATACTTCGTGTCAGTAGATGCCATCACTAATCATGTTTAAACAACTAGTGAATAAGATATTAAACTTGTTCACAATATGATGAAAATGGCTTTCCTTTGCCACATGTTTTGTCAGAAGTTTCCCACCATTTACATCCTCTTGTAATTCAGGTGGAACTTACTCAAAACATTTAGACAATTATGGAGAATAAAATTGACTTAGGTTTCCCCTTTCAACTTCTATTCCGTGTTTTTCCAATTCATTCATCAAATTCTATCATGACCTACTGCATATTAAATTACTCGAGTATCCGAAGAGTTACATGAGACCATCATATTTCTATGAACCTCTCATCTCTTCACTAGAAATATTAATAGGCATCATGAGACGTCCTATGTGAGAACACATTTTTATTTTCTTAAGCAGTAATTTTCAAAACCAAGATTCTTTTCTAATCATCTAATTTGGACAAGTAAATATAATGTCTTTTAGTTAACAATTAGTGAAATAAAACCATTCGAAATTCAGAGAATCACAAATAAATATTCCGATCAAATCTTCGAATTTTATCCTTTTATATTGATTCCCTCAAAACAATATAATTAAAATTCACCGATATCTCAAACACCGTGAGTCTGCAAGCCACGTTAGGGTGGACGTTTACAAACTCAAACATTTACAAGAGAAGGTTTTACCCATTAATTTCATTTGTCAACCTAACTTTATGACAAAATAATTAATAGTCGGTTCCTCTTTAGCCATGTAAATAATAGCAGTGACTCCGTTGGGGAGGATACTAATTATTCACATCTAAGTGTACACCATTATTTGATCCCAAGTCCGCTGCCCAAGCTTATGTGCCTTACTGTTGGAGAAGTACACACGCGCTCAGATAACTTTCTACAACCATCAATTATATAAGTTTGTACTAGTGAGTTGCATATAAGCTCATCCGTTAGGGAGGAAGGCACTATAGCCAACGCGCAAGTTCATATGCATCACATTACAAACAATAATTATTTAAAGAAGTTTGTACCAGTGATCCGTGAATAAACTCATCCGTTAGGGAGGAAGGCTCTATTGCCAACGCGCAAGTTTACTCACATCACTTACAAACCAATAATGGAGGCCGCGGGAATTAATTACCAATCCCTTCTCCCACTTAGTTATTTAATACCGAGGGGTTTTAACATGTATATAATATTCAGAAATAAAATATACATCTTAGACATGCTTCTATTAACAGCCATTTAAATAAATAAATCACATAGAACATGCCTTTCATATATAACAATTAATTGTCAAGTTAAAGCAATTAAATCAGTTATATATCATAATTAATTGCATAATATGTTGGATCAATTAAATAGGCCCAGCTGACCCAAACATCATTAGCATAAAATGAGCAGCCCATTAATAAAATAATTAAGCCCATTACCTAGCCAATTTATGCATTAAGGTCTAGCCCAATATTTAACCTGGCCCAACATCAAAACCCACAATTAATTAAATCCAGCTATTAATAAAAATAGCCCAGCAGCCAATTACCATTTTATTTAAATTTGGGCCAACAGCCCAAAACCAAATTAAAATTGAGCAGCCCATTATATATTACTGAATTGGGCCCAACATTAAGAATAAACATTGCTGCCCTAAACGGCCCAGCAACCCAAACCAAAATTGGAAACAAGGCCCAAGGGTAGCCCAAATTCAATGTTGTTGCACTAACAACAGCCGCCTTCATCCGTCCCTTCCAGCCGATCAGACACCGCCTACGAACTGCTGCCGGCGCATCCAGGTGTCACTGCCTCCGGCTCCGCCGCCTAGAGACCATCGGAATCGCGCAGTCAGGGCACTACGACCGGAACAAAACAAACGTCAGACGCCGCCCAGAACTAGCAGACCCAATGCTCTTGGTAGCCTCCGCCGATAGCCAACTGGAACCGCACCGTCAGCCGTCAGTCGTTCAAGCTCGACAGTCGCTCCAGCCTGCCATGCTACCGCCGACCAAGATATGCACATGCAGACATCCCGAATCTGCTAAACGCGACATTCCGTCGAGACGCGACGAAGTTCAATGCCGCCGCGTAGCCGAGCGGCCGCGCACAATGCACACCCCAACCCTCGTCGCAGAGGATTGCCAAAAGCCGCCCACTGGACCCAGTCGAAGCCACCGGGCATTGAAAGTCGCCGCTGGTCAGTCATCCGTCACCTCCAACACCGCCCAGTCACCGCCGTGACAGATCTGCCCGCCACGACCATCCAACAGGACTGAAAATCCGCCGTACGATGTCACCCTTCAGTCGCCACTGTCGATCTGTCCATGGTTGACTGGTCTTTCTCCTTGGCAGCCAATCACCGTCGATCCTGATGCTCGACCACCTGATGCCGCCGCGACCTTCTGACGATCGACACGCCACCACTGGTGAGACCGGCAGCTATCGACTCACCTTCCCAGAATGCATTTTCACCGCCACCGCCGCTGTTGCCCGAACGTGAGCCGTGATGCAGTCGAAAACCGCTTCTCACTCCTTCTACCCTTCCACTTGCCGCCGGCCAGAGCCTCGTCGTGTAGGGTGGATTTGGTGATGAAGGGTTTGAGATGGGATGCTAGTGGTGTGATTAGATGGCAGATAAGTCTCTCGAAGTGCGTGTGTATTGAGTAATTAACAAATAATTTAACAATCACACATTCCAAATATCATGCCATGGTAAAAAAATAGCAGTACAGAACCCATGAAATAATTTTCAGATCATATCACATAATCAAATTATCCCATTCAAACATGCTATCTATCAGACCATAAACAAACGAAAGGCACATGAACCCCTTAACATGTCACGTCTCACCACGAAAACCAATGCTCTGATACCAATTGTTGGCTATTGGATCGTGTGGTTCAAACGTGATCCGTTAGGGATATAGGTAAACAATCAGCGGAAGCGATTAAATAAAATGTTTACCGTACTTCTGGATCGATGTAGAGGATGAAGATCTGTGATGAACACCTCTGATCTTCTACCGTATGTCCCAAAGTCAACTCTGTTGTTGGGTGGTCAACAATCCCCAGAGTTCTCTCAATCTGCTCTCTGTTGTCTCCCGTATGTCAAATGAGGCACAGACTTAGGGTTAACAAGAGCTGAGATAACTTATATAATTGGGCTACAGCAGGGACCAGGAGGAGAAATTGGACTGGGCCTCAATTGAATTTAATTAACCAAGCTTAGGCCAAAGCTTTTAATTAAATCCAATAATAATAATATAGTCCACTAAAATATTATTATTGCACTACCCATCCAATCCCAAATTATGTTCTGGGCTCCTTCTTATTATAAGCCCGATGGTCTCCCCATGTTTAAGAAATACAATGTCCATTAATTAATTAAGTTACTGACAACTCAAATTAATTAATATCTCATCCGAGAGTAGTACCACTCAACCTTATTATCATGCCGGAAATTAATCCACTTGCAAGATTTAAATGATAAACCTTATGAGCTCCTCAAGGGGACATCATCAACCTATGTCGGACATGGATTCCTTCTACAATCAACAGCACACCATAGAGACAGCACTACTTCCCAACTCACAGAGTGTATTGATTTAATACTTATAAATCTCACCCATTGATGAATCAAAGAAATACATACTGCCCTACGTGTCGAGGTTATTGTATAGGGATTAAGAGCACGAACTTCCATAATAACAGAGATCAAGTTCTTCTATAAGTCAGTATAAGTCAAACGATCTCAAGCGGTCCTGCTCAATACACACAAGTGCACTAATGTGATTCTATAGCCAAGACAAGCTAATACCGAATCACATGACAACCATACCGATAGAGGGTCCCCGTCTATCTCAGTTGTGAGCATCTGTTTATACTTTATAAGGAAACCAATAATATGATCTTCTACGTGTTGTCGCACAACATATTATCTATAGTATAAAGTAAATAGACTATTGCATCGTGCATATAAATAAATTATAAGATGCAATCATTTGATCAATGATTCTTATTTCAAATATTGTTATAACATTGTTCATACTAAAGCTTTGACTTTTAGTATACAATCCAACACCATGAACACCCAGCAATGAGAGCTCCCCATCAACGACTTCTGGCCAGTCACACATGTGCCGATCGTGCTTGACTTACACCACCAACGTACCCAGCCACCACGCCTATCGTGACTTTTACCATGCATTGACTCGCTCAGAAACTTGGCTAATATTGATCCAGCCTTCTTGAAGACCTATCCGAAAAAGACCTGTGACTCGATCAGGAAAAGATGTCAGATCCATCCGAAATCCCATTAGAATCAATCGGAACTGCACTTGGACTAGACCGAAAATATGCAGGGATCACTCGAAAACTTGCTTGCCAAGCTTTCCACATCCCGCTATCCACTCAAACGCGATCAGCAGTCACCACTGTCGGTCTGATGTGTGCCATACACTGGCAGTCTTATTGTGCCGCCATTAGCCGCTACACCACCATACGCCACTCGCCACTCCCTTCCGCCGTTTCTCATGATGCCAACAAATGTAACTTCTCCAAGCCCTCGCCAGAATACCTTTTCGTTCATGCAGCCGCATGCCTCACCGTCAGTCGTGGCCATTCACGCTCTTGCTTTTCGCTGGAACGGACATGAATCCACCTACCACAGTCCACCGATCAGTAGCGTGTCGTCGTCCATGGCATCACCCACTGTCGTCGTGATGTGAACACGATGCCCCTGTTCATCGCGTGGGTTTCACTAAGCCTAGGCACGTCCGACCATCCGTGACCCATCGTAAAATCTCCACCGTGCCACTGCCGCTCAATGCCGCCGTAGCCCAGTCCCGTCAAGCCATCATGTTTCACCACAAAACCGAAGCTTTGATACTAATTTTTGGCATTTGATTATTTGGTTAACGTGAACCGTTAGGGTTCCATATGATTCTATAATCAGTGGAAGCAAGAAGACATAGAAACGTATTAGCTTTCACCAGGGTTTGTTAAAGAAGAAAGATTCTGGCCGGCAGCCTGTGCAGCCACACGGTTTTTAGCATAACTTCCTCATCCGATCTCCAATTTGATAATCTATTCGCTAAAATGATCCACTCTTCAACGTATATCTCAAGTATAGTTTGGAGTTCCACACAATTTTAGAAAAATCATGGAAGTTGACAAACAGCAGTAGTAAACAATCTTTTGATCTTCTATTATATTCTCAAGTCCAATTTCGACGTCGTAAGGGCGACCATCTTCGAGATCTTCTCAATCTGCTGTTCTCTCTCCCTCCTCATAATGTTAGGCATATATTTTTAGGATTATTAGATAGGTGAGATGACTTATATATGGGCTACAGCAGGGACCAGGAGGAGAAATTAGAGTTGGCCTCCATTGGGCTTAAATATCCAAGTTTAGCCCAAGACTTACACTTAAGTCCAATAATAATAATATATACCACTAAAATATTATTAATGCATTACTGTTCTAATCCCATAATTACGTTATGGGCTCCTTATTATGAGCCCGTTAGTCTTCCCATGTTTAAGATATACAATGCCCATTAATTAATTAAGTTACTGACAACTCCATTAATTAATATATCATCCAAGAGTAGTACCACTCAACCTCATTATCATGCCGGAATAAATCCACCTGCAGGGTTTACATGATAATCCTTATGAGCTCCTCAAGGGGACATCATCAACCTATATCGGACACATCTTCCTTCTACAATCAATAGCATACCATAGAGACAGTACTATTTCCCAACTCACCGAATTTATTGATTTAATTACATGTAAATCTTACCCATTGATGAATCAAAGAAATACATACCGTCTTATGTGTCGAGGTTATTATAAGAGCACGAACATCCATAATAACAAAGATCAAGTTATCCTATATAGTCAATATAAATCAAACGATCTTAAGCGGTCCTGCTTAATTCACACGTAGTGCACTAATGTGATTCTATATTCAAGACAAACTAATACCAAATCACACTACAATCATCCCGATAGAGAGTCCTCGTATATCTCAGTTGTGAGCATCTATTTATACTTTATAAGGAAACCGATAATATGATCTTCCGCTTGTTGTCGCACAACATATTATCTATAGTATAAAGTAAGTGGACTATTGAATCGGACATATAAATAAATTATAAGACGCAATCATTTGATCAATGATTCTCATTTCAAATAAATTATTAAAACATTGTTCATACTAAAGCTAGACTTTTAGTATACAATACAACAAAGGGGACATCATCAACCAATTCCGTTAAGACATAGATTCCTTCTACAATAAATAGCACACCATAGAGATCATACCATCTCCCAACTCACCGAGCTTATTGATTTAATAATTAAATCTCACTCATTGATGAATCAAAGAAATAAATACTAGCTTATATGTCGAGGTTATTGTATAGGGATTAAGAGTATGAAAATCCATAATAATAGAGATCTAGTTCTATTATATAGTCAGTATATACAGAACGATCTCACGGCAGTCCTGCTCAATACACACAAAGTGCACTAGTGTAATTTTATAGTCAAGATATACTAATTCTAAATTATACTACAACCAAAAAACCGATATATAGTCCCCGTCTATTGATGAGAGTGTAAATTCATGTATTTTGGGCTCTGATTTGTGTGGGAATTGAGTACGATTGAGTCTTTTATTCAGATAATTTGATTTGTTTACGAAAAAGGCAGGAATCAGAGGGTACAATGGCTTTTTTAGCATATATGTGTAGGAAAATAGGTCTCAAAGGCTCGAAATTAGAAGACACAATTTTTTAGGCGATTTTCGAAGGCTCTTCAACCTTAAGACCTTGTTCGACCACCATTACTTTGATCGCACAAGGTGGCCAAGTCGAGCAGAATATGCAGATTCATCCAGAGAGATTGCTCGACTTGGATATGTTGCTCGACGAGAATCATCTTGGTCGTGCAAATGAGTGACGTCGAACAAAATGTGAAAAAACTTACAGTGAGCTTGCTCGACCATTGCTCGAGTTGAAGGCCTTGCTCGACCAGGGAAGGTTTGGTCGAACGAGTACTTGCTGCTTCTATTTTTTGAAATTTTGGATTTCTTTTACCAAAATTGATGTGTGCTTCAAGTAAAAGCCCACCCTAAACCCATAAGGAGGTTCCATGAGTATAAAAGAAGAGCTTTCGTAGGAGAAAGGGATGACACACATCATCCATCATCCATCTAACACCGATAACCTACCATCATCCGAAGGAGTCGTGAAGAGAGGTTCGTCTGGAAACTCAAGTAAGATCATACCAATCAACCATGATTGTTCCTAGATCAATCATGGGTTAGAACCGCTCCGGTAGTTCTAGGGTTATGAAAATTTTATGAGTTAATTGAATTTTCATGTGTAAACTCCGTACAACATTATTTGTGGTTTATTTTATATAAGATTGTGCTTTATTAATTCATACTCACGGTTATTTTATGCATCATTAACTGTTATGTAGAGTCTGAATACATATATAGGTTATTGATTGAGTGCGTTCACTGCTGAGCAAGATTACATGTTATAATTCTAAGTGAAGGGATTCTGAAGTCTTATTAGAACTATCTTATATAGATACTTGTTAATTGAATCTTATTCAGGTTAATAAGTTGGATAAAGAGTATAAAGTCATAGTACCTATAAAGGTAGATCATATTGGGTTAGAGTACTAAGTGCACGGGAAATAATTGATAATGATAGTACCTAGAAAGGGGGGTGAATTATATCTCTTACTCCGAGGATATTCACATGTATCATACGCATGTTTACTTATGTCTATAGGGTGAACTTGCATGGTTTAGTGATGCGTCTATAAACCACAAGGCAGAGTCAGACATCAACTCATGGAAAGAGTAATAAGTAAAACTGGATGACCCGAAGAACTACCTAACTTCTTACTTGATCACCGTCGTATCTTATCCATTACTTGTAATTTAATTTGCTATTTAAATTATATGTTATTTAGTTATGCAATCTTTTCATACCAAATTTACCAACATAGTCTTAGTTAATTAGAATATAATTAAATTGATAATAATTCGTCCCTTGGGTTCGATAATCGCTTGGTCGCCTATCGAAACTATAATTGATATCCTTCATACTTGGAGATTATTTTGTGTGTTGAGAAAATGCCCATCAAGTTCTTGGCACTGTTGCCGGGGACGGCGTAGATTATCAGTTCATTATCTCTAGTTTAATTGAGATTATATTATTCTTGTCTTTTATTTCTAACACTTTATTTTATTAGGTATATGCTCACAAGATCGAAGACAGGTACATTAGAGCCTTATAATCCAAAGATTGGAGCATCGTCGAGGAAGAAAAAGAAGAAGAATAAGAACAAGAATGTAGACCCAACTGAGACTCTTGATTTAGGAGTTAAAGTTGACGCGCCGAATTCATAAATGATTGGAGCTACAACCGAAGTTAATTTGGAAGTAGAGGCAGTCAACATGATAGTGAATCCTGATACACTTGTCATCCGTGAAGTCTTTAAGAACAACGAAGGAGGCAATGCGGGATTGTTAGGAACAAGAGGGACCAGAGCCGATTTCGATCTACACTCTACTCTTATCACCATGATTGAAAGGAGCCCTTTCTCTGGGGGAACCTTTGAAGATCCTCAGCAACATCTAAATAAGTTCCTTGGGTCTGCAAGTACATAAAAAAGATGCAGGAGCTCATTAGGATGCGAGGAAAATAATTTTGTTTAAGTTCTCGCTAAATGAAAAGGTGAGAGATTGGTACGATAATCTCGATGCTGCTGAATGTGATACATGGGAGAAATTGAAAGTGAAATTCTTGGAGCGTTACATGCCACCTTCAAAGGTGTTCAAGATGAAGCAAGAAATCAATCAATTTGCTATCCGTGGTAATGAGAAGCTTCATGAAGCTTGGGATAGATTCAAGGACATGCATCGGAAGTGTCCAGAACATGGGCTATCTAAAGCTCAATACAACAGTATATTCTACAATGGGTTGGATTGCGATTCTCTTGTGTTACTTGAAGCTTTTTCTAATGGAGCATTGCTTACGAAGTCACCCATTGAGGCTGAAAAGATATTCGAGGATATTTCGATTAATTCAAGAGATTAGCCAACTGATATAGTTAGAGTCACTTATGTCCTTGGTAAAGTAGCACAGGTTGAGCACACTATGGTGAAGTCGGGAAGAGATGATGAGATCGTCTCTAGCTTGGCTAATATTAGCAAGTAACTAGAGTCTCAGCAAAAGCAAATCACGAATTTATCTCAGAGAGTACCAATGATGCAGCAGCATGGTGGCTATGAAGGAGCTAGCCAAGAGGAGATCGAGGAGGCAAACTATGCTATGGGTCAAAGTATTCAAGAAACTAGGTACCCAAATCAAGAAAACAGGAATTATCAGGGGAATTACAACAATCGTGGTCCCTGATAAGCATTTTCTCAACACACAAAATTAATCCTCAAGTATAAGAATATCAATTGTAGTCTCGATAGGCGACCAAGTGATTATCGAACCCAAGGGACGGATTATTATCAATTAAATTATATTCTAATTAACTAAGACTATGTTGGCAAATCGGTTTGAAATAGTTACGAAACTAAATAACATATAATTTGAAGAGCAAATTTTATAAACAAGCAATAAAGAAAATATGATTGTGATCAAGTAAGAAATTAGGTAGTTCTTCGAGCATCCAGTTTTACTTATTAATTTCCTTTCCAGGTGTTATTGTCCGAATCTGTCTTGTGGTTTATGGACGCATCACTAAACCATGCAAGTTCACCCTATAGACACAAGTAAACATGGGTATGACGCGTGTGAATATTCTCGGAGCAATAGATATAATTCACCCCCCTTTCTAGGTTCTATCAGTATCAATTATTTCCCGTGTACTTAGTACTCTAACCCAATATGATCTCCCTTTATAGGTACTATGAAGTTATACTCTTTATCCTACTTATTAACCCGAATAAGATTCAATTAAAAAATATCTATATAAGATAGTTCTAATAAGATTTCGGAATCCCTTCATTTAGAATTATAACTTGTAATCCTGGCGTATTCCGTAAGTCAATCTTTAAGGGATGCAAAAATTAGATACCAGGTGATGGATAAAGTGACATACGCTCTAGTTATGAGTTCGAGAAAGCTAAGGCTTTATTTCATGGAACATACCATAGAGGTACTGACAATGTTTCCCTTGAGGCAAGTGCTCCAGAGGCCGGATTCAGTAGGGAGATTGCTCAAATAGTCCATAGAATTGGGACAATTCGATATTGCATACCTGCCGAGGAACATGATCAAAGGACAAGTCATGGAAGATTTCATAGTGGAGCTAACATTCCCAACACCAATCGGGGAGGAAAGGAGAAAACCCTGGATCATGCACGTAGATGGGTCCGCTACTGCATCGGCTTCGGGAGCTGGAGTCATCATCCAGACCCCATCTGGAGAGACCTTCTCAACCGCAGTAAGATTAGGTTTCAAGGCTACCAATAATGAGGCAGAATACAAAGCCCTATTGAACGGGTTAAGGATGGCATTGGTGATTAGCCATAACTTGTAGTCGGGTTGATCAATTCAAGAATATCGAACCACAGGGAGGTAGGCACTACTGCTTAAGCGATCTCACGTTTCTTGTGATTTTATAGAGACGGATCATCAAAGTTTTGTTTGTCAAGCAAGTAATTAAAATCATCCAATGCAAGTGAGCAAGCAATGATCAAGTAGACAAAATTAAAATGAATGTGATTGGTTTTCCAAGTTAAATAAAAGTGAAATTAATAACAATTAAGAAGTGGTAACTCTTGAAATTATATATCAAATTCATGTCCATCATGGATAAATGATTAAGGGCCAACACTAACCTCTTCTAAACTTTCTCTCAAAATAAATAGAATGTGAATCCAAAGAAGAATCCAAAAATGGCTCAATGGAGTGGTTCTCACTCAAACAATTCCAACTAGGTACTAAGTTTAAATGAGAATCCCCTCACACAATCAATCAACCTCTCGATCAAACCAATCAGATGTCCTATCAAAGGGTTCTAAATCCTAAAGTATATCTCTATCTCTTTAAGACTTATAATGCACATAAGGTGTATGATGAATTGATTCAATAAACTATCCTAAACATATAATTGATTTCTCAATCTAACCACATGCCTATGAAAATAAATCACACAATTCAACAACACAAATCAAGCAATTAAAAATCAATGATAGAAAATCATAAATCCAATCAACACATGAATTAAAATACATAGATCCTCAAAATTAACCAACAACTCTCATGTTGCTAATCTCACAAGGGAGATTAGCCTACCATAATCATAAGATAATTAACATAGACATTAAAAACCTTACAAGTCATGATAAACAATTAGGTTTTCTACAAAAATTGGATGAAAACTCCCTTGGATTGGCTCCAATGGTTATCTCCTTCCTTTCCTTGCAATTTTCCTTTCTTCCTTACTTCTTCTCTTCACTTGGATAAAGGATTTATGGTGAGATGATGATGGAGTGAATAGATGGATGAAAGTAATGAAGGATGTTGTGTAAAATGAAGGAATTGGAGTGTGAGGTGTGTGGGCAACTGAATTTTGGATCCAATATGATAACAATGTTGAATGAATTGATATTTATACCCCTTGGAGACCTTCTAGAAGATGTAGGAAAACTTTCTGATCTGGCACCGACATGACTCATGGGCTGCAACACGAGTCGAGTCGTGTCAGGATTTCTCGATCAAACTTTACTCAAGACGACACAAGAGTCCTGTGCTGCAACACAGCCAAAGGGTGGCCGTGTTAGATGAATTGATGACTCTGCATGGCCAGATGTTACAGGCTCATGTTTGGTACACGGGCCATGTGCAACAACACAACTCGTGTACCCTACACGGCATGCCGTGTTGATGATGCCCTGTTTCTTCTTCCTAGTTTCATCTCCCGTCTCCATTTTTACTTCGTTTTCATCTATTTTACATATGATTTATTTCATTCACACATGATTCCATAAAAAACATATAACACCCCAAGTAACATACAAATACAGATAAAATAACACGAAAACAGACCTAGAAGGACACTAAAATCTAGGTGAAAATATCACTCATCACACCCCCAAACTTAAAGTGATGTTCTTCCCCGAACAACTAAAATGATAAACCAAGAGGAGTGATTTTCACCTAGGAAAAGACTAACGAACATAAGAAGTAACACATCGATAGCAACAAGAACTACAACTTATGCTAAGTTATCCTACAACATTAGATTCATGACATAAGAATTTAACAAGTTCAATCCAAAGAGAATAAGGTGTAATATATTCCCTTTTGGTCCAAGTCTCACATAGACTATCAATTTCCCTCAACACTCTTTTAAATAGGGTAAATCAGCACTCATCAATCGATTGGATCAACACGCTATAAGCTTGCTCATGGACTACATTCAGAAACCACCATATTTTCAATCAATGATTAAAAAGGTCTTTCATTAAGGATGTAATGATAGGCTCCTTGGTAGGGTAGGGAATATTTAGATAAAGTGACTAACACGTGTAAGTAATCGAAAAGGTAGCTACCTTCTTCCATTCCTCAACTTTCTTTCTTCCCTTTTATCTTTTGTAACTTTCAAGCACTAATCATCAATTCACTTTTCCTTTTCTTCCATTTATTGATTGTATGCTCCCTTCTTTTGATTTTTAATATCTTGAGCGTCTTTGTTGATTCTCTCTTCTTCTTATTTTAAAGGTTGCATATGCATCTTTTGCTCATACTCTTTTCATTCTTTTTTTTACTTGTTACCATTTCCTTTTTTTATTTTTATTTTTCCTTCCTAGCTACCATCTCCTCGATCACTCACACAAAATGGTATATATATATAAGGCTCATCGGGTAATCAAGGCTTGTAATGTTCTAAATTCACAAGAAATAGGCTTATAGGCTCAAAGTGGTTGACTAGGGATGATGTTCATGGTATGGAAATTTTCAGCGATGACTTTTCATGATAAGGATGACCTTAAATCATATCATCAATCTCTACTAATCGGATTCATTCCTGTAGTCCTTGAGCAAGTTTTACCTAATCAACGAACAATCGATCCACTCATGAAGAAAAACCATGTATGCATGGTTGAGCCTCAAATGCTCACAAGTTTATGCATTGGACCTTAAGGAATTTATTACACCACATTCATCTCAAAATTGAACAAGTTAAATAGAACATGTCATAATTCAAAATTTTAGAGATTCTTAATCATAGCTTGTCATCACTTATAACCACAACGTATCATCTCTCATATTCAAAATGACTCACAACCTCCAAAAAACGAACCACCAAAACAACTCCTAAACAAGAATATAAAATGACCACACATAAAAGAAAATGAAATCAAACAAGTAATAACAAAAATCACCACGTAGAGACATGAAACACAAAATCCACCCATCCATGATCAATATAAGTCACATCTCTTCTCATCCTTAATTGAAAAGAGATCCTAAATTATGAAATTAAAACATCCCAAAATAAAACAAGTGAAGTATCAAATCCATCATAATCCAAATTAACTACAAATAAGCTAAAGAAGTGTTGAGCACTAAAAGTACTCCCTTCAATTCTCCGGTAGGGGAGGTGGTGTCCTTTGGTAAGCTACCCAAGGGTTGTAGGCAAGAGGTGAACCCAAAAATTGGAAGTTAAACATCATAGTGAACATCTCCTCCATGTTGTTCGAGTGGGTACGAGCTTGCTCATCATTATAACCTATCCTACGGTGCCCCTCATGGATCTCCCTCATCATCACACCCCGTACCTGCTGAGTCTGTCTAACCTCCCTGACTTCATCTTCTAAAAAATTTCACCTCGCATTCCCCACTCCGGGTCCCATAAACTGTTGCTGTTGTTGAAACTCCTCCTCTTGGTCATCATCTTCTTCTTGCTCAAATATTGGAGGCTCTGATGCTTTCTCTTCAAATTCCACATGATGAGGTTACTCTTCTTCATCTCCTACCTCCATGTCCACTGGTTCAGCTCTCAAGTTTCTTAGCTCCAGATTCTTTTCTACTCTCATCTGTCGGAGCACTGCCTCCACTCATTCTCTATTCTGTCTGTAGAAGGCTCTCACAACTGCAGAGTGGTTGGGACTCACCATTGCTAGATTTTTCTGCCTTCGTTGTCCAGGCACCGTGGTGAGCTCATGAGCAGGTAGAGGAAATGGAGCTCCCTTATCTTGCCTCAAGTAATACTTGTTTCCTATAAATGATAGGAACTCCATCCTTATAAGTTGTGTGTAAGTGAGTCCCTCACTAACCATCATGTGTGGCATACCTCTAAGGTCGATGCCTAACCCTTGAGCAATCATGGTCACCATTCCTCCAATCATAATCCCTCGAGTATTTTCTCTTTTTGCCACCCTCTCAACATGCTGAATGAAGTGAGCTGCAATGCTCACTCTGAACTCCTGATATAAAATATACATGATGCACAACTGTTTCTCACCAACAGCTCCACTCTCAAATCTCCCCAGAATGGTATTTGATACAATCTTTTCAAAATACCTCATGATCGGGTTTCTTATAGTTGTCCCCTTTGAAGAGCTTGGAATGTACTCACTAGGTTCTGTCCCATCGTCAACCAACTTCTCCACCAGTTTGTTCATTGGGATCCCCTCCTGGTGGAAAGTTCTGATGACCTCTCATAATCGGACACCCAAAGAACCTATTTATCTCATTCATAGGAATCTTCTCCCACAATTCATTGTTCAGCTAAAATGTGATCGAGATAGGAAACTTGTTCATATCCTTCTCAACCTTTAGTGTGCTCATAAACTGTGTTGTAAGATGGAGGTAAGTGGGAGCTCTCTTGCCGAAGAACTCTTTCATGTCCACCCGACGGAACAAGGTCCTCAGATCACCCTCTATACCAAGACCAACCATAGTGGCTTGATCCTGGAAGCGAGTTGGCCTAATATTGGGGATTATGTATTCACATCTTAATGCATACTTCTCCCATTCTGTGAACTCTACTCCGAAATTCACAGGGTGTAGTACCCTCATCATCAATTGTGCATCAATGTTGGATAGTTCCATATCTGTCTCAACTATAATGAAGTCTTCATTACGTTTCCTCACTCTTCTTTCAGCCATCTGCAATATTCAACATATTTTATATTACATTCAACTTTAACTCGAGGCAAAATATCTCATATTACTTAGAATCATCACTAGTTATTAAAATAAGTGTTAATTCTAGCGTGCATTTAAGCACAACAAATAACATTCCTCAAGGATTTTTAATTTTTAATCCAAGCAACTTCACAACAATTTTTTCAACTTTTGCTATCAGTCAAGCAAATTTAACATCTTTATCCTTCCATTCTTTCATGAATTTCATCATACTCTCTTCACATGTGTACAACTTATCCAACAATGTATTAAAATCCTCATTATTCATTTAAATCCTTCAGTTTAACTCTAAAACTCAAGTAGGAATTTCATCAAACACTTGACATTCAACATATTTCAAAATTATTTCAACAAGAATTCACAATTCCCTCGTGCTCAAATCCTCAACACCTAATCTATTCCACAACAATACAATCATCATAGAAGCACTATTAATCAATTTGTAAAATCACATGCACCTAATTCAATCACCATCAAAAATCCCCAAATTCAATTTCCTCATGAACCATAATTCTTGCACAATTTCAATCAGTCCAATAATTAAACTTGCAAATTCATGTTTCATAATCCTAAATATGCTTCAAACATACCATCATTCAAAACCCAAGCTTGAATTTCGAATTTTACTCCTTCAAATGAAAACTAGGGCACAAGAGATCATACCTTGAATGTTCTTGAATCAAATGGAAAGAAATTGATGTTTAAGCCTTGAGTATCATACTTATATTGCACAATCTTACACTCTTTTGATGTTATTTGATAATTTGTGGAGTTTAGAAGAGAAATCGCACTACGAGGAAGGATTATGCACAATGGGAGTGACTGGCCGTGTTCCAACAGTCGGCTTTTAAAATCTGACTCTAGACACGACACGAATCATGTCACATAACACGGCCAGAAGGTGGCCGTGTTGCGTGAATTGATGTCTCCGCACGGCTGCCTCTTACAGGCCACTGTTAGTGACACGGCTCGAGTCTCGGCAGCGGACATGACTCGTGCATCGCTACATGGCCAAAGGATGGTCGTGTTGGATGAATTAATGTCACCACATGTCCACATGTTACAGGGCCGTGTTGGCGACATGGGTCATGTACCTGCAGTTCTGATTTCTCCAATTTTCAACTTCAAGTCTTGTCTTTCTCTGTTTTAATGCTTCGAATACTCCCTATTCATGCACACAATTCATAAACATCATTAGCTCAACATTAGTTATCAAAACACGGATTATCATCTACTTCAACATAACCAGACGGACCAAAATCACACCAAAACTTATGAGAAAATTTTCAAAAGTAGCCCAAAAAATACGAAAAGTATATGCTTTCAAGATAAAGAATATCACACCACACCATATCCCCCAAACTTAAATTAAAATCAGAGTTTTGAATTAAGTTTGCAAAAAGTGGTGTGACGAACTTACACACTTCAATTCAAGCACCCTTCGTATCTTGAAAACTCCTTCTCACAAGCACAGTCCACCTACAAGACCAAAATGCAAAACAAGAATACAAAACTATTTACAACCTAAACTACTAAAAGGATACGATCGCTCAAGAGGTGAAGGTATCCACATATACCAATGCCCTTTGAGAGGGAGAATAGTAATGCTTCACCCTTTGACCATTAACCACAAAAGCACTTCAATCTAATCCTACAAGCTTCAAGGAACCATTATCTCTAGTCTCAATTACCAAGTATGGACCAGTCCATTTGGAACGAAATTTTCCAGGGAACAACTTAAGTCTTGAATTGAACAATAGAACTTTATCCCCCGAAATAAACTCCCTTGTTTTGATCCTTTCATCGTGCCATCTCTTGAGCTTCTCCTTCAAAATTCTTGAGCTTGAATAAGCTTCTTCTTTAAACTCTTCCAATTCAACCAATTGGAGACACATTTTCTTTCCAGATTCTTTCTCATCAAAGTTCAACTTTCGAAGGGCCCATAACGCCTTATGTTCCAACTCCACGGGTAAATGACATGCTTTCTCATAAACAAGCTTGTATGGAGAAAAACTTAGAGCGGTCTTGTATGCCGTTCGATAGGCCCAAAGGGCAAGATTAGAAGATCAATCCTTTTGATTTCCATTGACTGTTTTCTCAAGTACAAGCTTTACTTGCCTATTTGACACCTTCGCCAAGCCATTCGATTGAGGATGGTAAGGTGTAGAAACCTTATGCTTCACTCCATAGCCATTCAAGAGCTTCTCAATAAGCTTGTTGATGAAGTGAGATCCCCCATAATTAATCATGGCCTTTGGCACCCCAAATCTAGCAAATCTTGTATGATGAATTGATTCAATAAACTATTCTAAACATATAATTGATTTCTCAATCTAACCACATGCCTATGACAATAAATCACACAATTCAAGAACACAAATCAAGCAAATTAAAAATCAATGATAGAAAATCATAAATCTAATCAACACATGAATTAAAATACATAGATCCCCAAAATTAACCAACAACTCTCATGTTGCTAATCTTACAAGGGAGATTAGCCTACTATAATCATAAGATAATTAACATAGACATTAAAAACCTTACAAGTCATGATAAACAATTAGGTTTACTACAAAAATTAGATGAAAACCCCCTTGGATTGGCTCCAATGGTTATCTCCTTTCTTTCCTTGCAATTTTCCTTTCTTCCTTGCTTCTTCTCATCACTTGGTTAAAGGATTTATGGTGAGATGATGATGGAGTGAATAGATGGATGAAAGTGATGAAGGATGTGGTGTAAAATGAAGGAATTGGTGTGCGAGGTGAGTGGGAAGCTAAATTTCTGATCCAATATGATCAAAATGTTGAATGAATTGGTATTTATACCCTTTGGAGACCTTCTAGAAGATGTAGGAAAATTTTCTGATCAGGCACCGACACGACTCGTGTGCTGCAACACGAGTTGAGTCAAGTCAAGATTTCTCGATCAAACTTTACTCAAGATGGCACACGAGTCATGTGCTGCAACATGGTCAAAGGGTGGCTGTGTTCGATAAATTGATGACTCTGCACGGTCAAATATTACAGGCTCGTGTTTGGTACATGGTCCATGTGCTGCAACATGACTCGTGTACCCTACATGGCCGGCCATGTTGATGCTGCCCTATTTCTTCTTCCTTATTTCATCTCCCGTCTCCATTTTTGCTCCATTTTTACCTGTTTTACATATGATTTAGTTAATTCACACATAATTTCATAAAAACAGATAACAACCCCAAGTAACATACAAATACAGATAAAATAACACAAAAAAGGGACCTAGAAAGACACTAAAATCTAGGTGAAAATATCACTCATCAATTGGCCATGGGCGCCGATGAGTTGCTGGTATATAGTGACTCTCAATTGGTGATGAATCAGGTACGAGGGGAATATGGAGCCAAAGATGATTAGATGAGCCACTAGAGAGGATTAACGGCAGGTATGCTACTAAGATTCAAACATGTATTTTTGTAGTGTATTGATAAGAGGGAAAACATGGGGGCAGATGCGTTAGCCAAACTGGCCACGACATCAAACGCAAAAGACCTCAACAAACATCAACATCGTGAAGCATGAAAAGCCATCGGATACCAATGTTTGGGTTTTAACTGACCAACCGTCTGAAGTGTCGTAGATGACCCCAATCAGGAAATATCTGGAAACGGGATCAACCCCCCCGGACAAGAATGAAGCCCGCCAGATAAGACTCAAATCGACGAGATATGTGTTGATTGAGGGAAAGCTGTATAAGAGGGGATATTAATCATCACTCCTGAAATGTCTGAACCCAGAGGAGGCGAGTTACGTGCTTGCCAAGATACACGAATGCATATGTGGGAACCATACTGGTGGAATTGCTTAGCTCATAAGGTGATCAGACAAGGATATTTCTGGCCGACATTGAAAAAGGATGCTACTCAACACGTACGAGCTTGCGCTACTAGCCAAAGGTTAGCACCAATCACAAGAATGCCCTCAGAGTAATTAACATCAGTCTTCCGTCCTTGGCCTTTGGCCAAGTGGGGAATTGATCTGATAGGCCCATTACCCAATGGCAAAGGGGGAATTACGTTCGCCATAGTAGCTGTGGATTATTTCACGAAGTGGGCAGAGGCAGAAGCCCTGGCAAACATCACTGAGGCTCGAGTAGAATAGTTATCTGGAGAACCTTGTGTGTCATTTTGGTATACCTTACGCAATCGTCACAGACAATGGCAAGCAATTTGATAACGCCAAGTTGAGGAAGTTCTGCGATGACTACAACATCAAAAAGTGGTCCTCCACACCTTATCGCCCTTAGTCCAACGGCCAGGTCGAAGCGATAAAAAGATAATCAAGCACACCTTTAAGGCTAGGCTAAAGAAACTAGACGGGAGTTGGCCGGAGGAATTGCCAGGGGTTTTGTGGTCATACAAGACGACAACGAGGACCTCTACTAATGAGACACCCTTCTCAATGGCTTTCGGTACAGAAGCGGTGATCCCAGTAGAGACCGGAGAGCCCAACTCGAGGGTTGCTTTCCATAGAGTGGAAGGAAATGACAAACTGGTTCAGGAGAGATTGGATCTACTAGAAGAGAAGAGGCTGAATGCAGAAATGCATAACACAATATAAAAGCAGAGGGCCGAACGATTCTATAACTCAAGGGTGAAACTGAGACAATTCAAAGGAGATGAATTATATACTCTGAAAGGTGTTAGGTCCCGCTTCACAAGGCAATGGACAGAACTAAAAAGGCCCATACGTGATCAGAAGGGTATTGGAAAAAAGGGAATATGAGCTGAAAGAAGTAGATGGAAAGAAGGTGCCACATCCATGGAATGTCCTGCACCCAAAGAAGTACTACCGATGAGCCAGATAGCATGACAAACAAGGTTATTGATGCAACCTCTTACTGCTTATAACAAAAGGCATTAGGTCATACTTGAATAGAAATAAGGCATTAGGCCAAACGGGTAATGGTTTTTTTTGGCAACATCAAAAGGGAAAAGTTGTATGAAAATTCTTGTTATGTGGTTATGGATATTTGCCTCATGGAACATGAATCACTAAATTTGAATTTGAATAACATGAGAAATTGGCGCAATGTGAATGGAAGCACTAAAGGGAGGAATGTCATAGCATAAATTAAAAGGATTATGGAATATCAATAGCTAAAACAGAATAAAAAATGGAAAATGGATGGGCACGGAATAAAAGGGTAAAATCTCAAAAAAGTCATGCTGAAATAAGGGGATGGACGTCGGTATTGGAATAAAAAGATAAATTCCGAGATATAACGACGGTATGGGAAATGTGGAAATAAACTTGGAATGAATGAATAGGAATAAAGTAATGAGTCAGGGAAGAACATCGGTATCAGAATACGGAATAATTCTGAAAGGATGCACTAGAATCGGAAGATAACATCGGAATTAAAGATTTATATAAAAATAAAATGAATGAGTTTTGGGACAAATGTTGACACTGAAAAAAGGAGCAAATGATGGAACATGAAATATAGGGGAATGGCGGAAGTATCGGTGTCAGGCAAAAGAATAAATTTTAGGGGTATGGGAATAATTGGAAGGAACAGATCGACACCACCCGGTAATTCAGGAATAATAGTCGGGAGAGGTATCAATATCAAAGTAAAAGGATAAAACTTTGGGCGAACGTCAGTATCAGGAAGAGCAAATAAAGACATCAGAAAGGCACCTAGGGGATTTCAAGATAAATCGGGGTATCGGAATCAACCTCGGGATGAAAGACTTGGGACTACCAGAGAAGGAAGTAATATGAATTAGAAAAGTGTCGAGAATAAAATAAATTGATTATGGGGATTGAAACAGGTAGTATCAGATCGAAAAAAACACCTAAAAATAAGAAATCGAGATATCGGCGCGGCAAACAGAAAGAGAAGGTTTCAGAAAGGAGCACAAACACACATGATCGGCATGCAAGGCAAATGTACACAACAATTGATAAATACAAACCAACATATATCAGAAATCATAAATTAGCAATGGACGAATTAACATTCGTGAATTATAGAGACACGACATATTGTTCATAACAACTACCCAAAAATACCAAGAAGAGAGGAAGGAGAAATTCAGAATTCATAATTACAAGCCATCATTATAAATAAAGTTTTTACCCACGCAGTGGATCAGAACAAGTTAAAGGGTCAACCTGCCAAACTAAAAAGGAAATGTCTGTCTTATTTTCGACCACTGAAAGATTGAAAGATATCAGCCATCTTATCCTCCATTTCCTTCGACTGTGCCTCGGCTCGAACTGCCCTCTCTTTGACAGTTCGGGGGTGGCTGACATGTTCTTCTAGTGCTCTAACATGAGCCTCTACTTCTATCAACCTAGCTCTGTCCTCGGCGGCTTCGACTCTAGAAGCATCTCTGGAAATTTCTGCCTCTGTCAAACTAATCCTAACAAATTCAAGAGTGGCCTGTTCCAACCCTAATTCAAAGTCCAGAACTTATAGAAGTTCCTTCTTATAATCGACAATGGAGGCCAATTCAACATTCTCAATCTCCAGAAAAAGTTAATCTTTCTTCCAAATTAATAGAGGACCCCTCAGAGATGAACAACCTGACCAGCGAATAGACGATATTGATCCAAGACATGCATAGAGGTAGAAAGAGAAGCAGCAGTAGCCCCGGTCATAATGACCAAACCGAAAGAATTACAAGAAAGAGAACTTGGATCAATGATTAGTGGGGCATGATGGTAGAAAGGGTGAGAAACACCTTGAACAAAACTCAAATTACCTAACTCTTTCAAATCGGGCTCGTCCGCGATTACCTTTCCACACTCACGGGCTCTTTCGGTGGCCAGCCTCTCAGCCTCTCTATCAGCAACCGCGGAATTAGCAAGTTCAACAGAACTTTTAGGGTACGGGATAACTATGGGAATGATAGGAATTGCCTGGGGATTAGATTGGGAAATACTAGAGTCGACTTCTTTCTCAGGAACGATCGAAGGAATATCTCTTCTAGTGGGCCCAAACATCGTGTCATAGTCTTCAGACTATGGATCACTTTCCATCTCAGGCTCCGAAGCATATTTCAACTCGGGATCCTCCTCTGGATCCTCTTCACTCTCGGAGTTGGCGGTAAGGGGATCTACAAAAGAATGCCATCAATGAGAATGCAAGGGACATGAAGAAGACAACGAAGCATGATCCGAGGTAATAATTCCCCTCATCTCTCTAGCAAGGATGTCAAACTCACCAATAGATAGAGATTGGCGGATACCAGGCTGGCGAGAGGACTCGCCGTGCTCATAGGTACCTCGTCGCCATTTTTTGAGCAATGATGTCATTGCCGTCCTGACAAAGTTGGTCGGGGAGGAAAACCCAGGAGGAGCTGTGGTAGAATGACGTGATCGCCCTCGAGGAGGGGACAAAGGAAGTAAAACTCTACCATGAGCAAACAAAGTATCCCGAAGACTTTCCTCAAGCTTGAAGTCCCCAGAGCCAAAAGACATTCACTCAAACTCGCTCTCACAATCCGAAGAAGAAAATGAAACATTATGATCAGAATTGGCTTCATCATCAGAGAACTGATACACATGTTTGTGGCTAGTTAGAGATGAGCCGACAATAGAGATGGTAAACCCCACTAGAGATAAAGTACCTCAGAGTTCATTTGGAAAGACAAGAAACGAGTATGAAACACAGAATGAACATCCCAATAAACAAAATGAAACCAAAAGAAAAAAACAGAGAGATACCAGTAGTGGCACATCGACCAAAGGTAGACAGCCCGACAGAAACAATAATATGTTCTTGAAGAAGAGGAGAGGCGCGATAAGAATTGTTGCTTGAGGACAAGATCTCATAAATACGGTGAAATCCGTCACTTAACTGTACGAGTTGATGATGGGAAGGACATGTACAAGGTATTAAAAGAATGTTAGAAATTCCCCAAAGCAGTCTTGAGTCCAAAAAAGAGATAAGAGCCATACACTAGCTATACAGAAGGAACTGACAAAGGGAAGGACACTGCAACACCATTCACTCGTAGGCGATAGGTACCCTTCAACCAAAAAAAGACATGTTCCCAACTCTTGTCGATATCATCGGAAGCCCCAATAAAACAATGATTGTCATGAGGGAGTAAGTGGTAGAACCCTCCGGAACGACCAGAAGCGACATAGAAAAAAAGAAAGTCTAACTCAAACGGATCCTGGATAGTATGGCCTAACACATGAAATAGGGACATGGTAGATATCAAATGCAGCCAGGAAGAAGGCAACAGCTGTCCGATAGCCATGTCCCACCTTTGCAACAACAAACCAACAACAGGTGGAATAGGAAGGCACAAACCAACTAGAAATAGAGAAAAATAGAAAGTAGTGCACACGGGAAGAGGCTCAGTAATAGGAACATCGTTACTAGGAGAAGTGAAAACCACATCGGGATTACCAAATAACTGATGGATTTTGTCTAAGCACTCAGCAAAAAAGCCTAAAGGGTGGCACCAACTCAAGACGTTGAGCCATGCCACGAAGGGCAGCCGACCCTTATCGCCAATATCCCGATACGCCGGGAGGTAATCTAGCTGGTTCAGGGGAAAGAGAGCACTGTATTTTTCATCGATGGATATCGAAACACTGTCGGTGGCTACAGTAGGTACAACGAGAACACCCAGCCTATCGGGCGAAGAAACAAGAGGTAGGTTACCACTGAAGGAGAAATAAGTAGACAAATTCCTTAAATTTGGACGGGACCATCTTTAGAGATGATTGGAGCTGCGAACACCAGGTTGCACGAGCCTTTCCAGCATGGAATAAGAGGTTTTGACCTCTTGAACGACAGTCGGGGGAGGAGTACCTTCACTAGCCATCACCAACGATAAACGTGAAAATGAGGGTTTAGCAGAGGGAAAAGATAAGTAAAATCTCGGAGAATGCCAGAAATTTAGGAAAGGAGTTAAAGGGAAAAAGCACGATATCAATCAAAAAAGTTTAAATTCTAAAAATAAAAATCGAAAGATATCTGGTGGAAAAGGATATACCCCATGCCTTGAAAGGACAGAATGAACAAAAAAAGGCAAAATTTGAACGGCTGGGAAAGCAAGGCTTTACAACTTCCAAGGAAAAGAAATGACCTAGATTAACCCACATGGCACCTGATCAAGGACGTGCAACACAATGACAAAAAATGGATGTTACACTCAAAGTAAAAGCAAAATTACCAGAGTACCCCCAAAAGATTAGTCAACATCAAATCAAATACTCCATTTCAAAAGGAAAGGATTACACAATGTTAGAAATTCATAAAAGAACCCCACAATTTGAAGAAAAAGTGAAAATACATAGAATATTCATAATAAGCTCAAACAAAGGAGTACACTCGGCTCGGAACCATGGTCTCGAAAAGTTCACTTGGCAGCTGGGATAACTTCGAAACCGGTGACACCTATAGACCTCGGACTGCCACCTTCGGGCGGCATACCCTCGAAAGAGCATAGGAGGGCTTCGGAAGCCGTCAGATCCAATGAGATATCGACCGTTTTAGTACTACCAGATGGAGGGATAACTTCCAAAGAAGGAGGAGCTGTGGGAACAATAATAATCTCGGAGGGCTAAAGTTCGGAAACAGCAGCAGTAGCAACTTGATTAGATTTGCTTGTTGTTGGACTATATACTAAAAGCCTAACTTTTTGTATGAACAATGTTAAAATAATTTATTTGAAATGAGTATCATATGATCAAATGATTGCATCTTATAATTTATTTATATGTTCGATGCAGTAGTCCACTTACTTTATACTGTAGATAATTTGTTGTACGACAATACACGGAATATCATATTATCAGTTTCCTTATAAAGTATAAACAGATGTTCACAACCCAGATAGATGGGGACTCTCTATCGAGATGGCTGTAGTTTGATTTGGTATTAGTTTGTCTTGACTATAGAATCATATTAGTGCACTTTGTATGTATTGAGCAGGACTGCTTGAGATCGTTCAACTTGTACTGTCTATATAGAATAACTTGATCTCAGTTATTATGGATGATTGTGCTCTTAATCCCTATACAATAACCTTGACACGTAAGGTAGTATGTATTTCTTTGATTCATCAATGGGTATGGTTTACATGTAATTAAACCAAAAAACTTAGTGAGTTGGAAAATAGTGTGGTCTCTATGGTGTGCTGTTGATTATAGAATGAATCCGTGTCCGATATAGGTTGATAATGTCCCCTTGAAGAGCTCATAAGGATTATCATGTAAACCCTGCATGTGGATTTATTCCGGCATGATAATGAGATTGAGTGGTAATACTCTCGGATTAGATATTAATTAATGGAGTTATCAGTAACTTAATTAATTAATGGGCATTGTATATCTTAAACATGGGGAGACTATTGGGCTCATAATAAGAAGGAGCCCATAATGTAATTATGGGATTAGAACGGTAGTGCAGTAATAATATTTTAGTGGGATATAATGTTATTATTGGACTTAAGTATAAGTTTTGGGCTTGCTTGGATACTTAAGCCCAATGGAGGCCCAACTCTAATTTCTCCTCCTGGTCCCTGCTGTAGCCCATATATAAGTCATCTCAGCTGTTCGGAAACTCTAATGAAAAACTGAAAAGTAATTCATGCATAAAACTTTGAGGAGGGTGAGGAGCAACAAATTGAGAAGATTTCGAAGATCGTCGCCCACACGACGTCGAGATTGGACTTGGGAATACATCAGAAGATCGGAAGGTTGTTTGCTGCTCCTGTTCGCCAACTTCCATGATTTTTCCAAAATTGTGTGGAACTCCAAACTGGACATGTGATATGCCATCGGAAAGCCACTGAAGAGAGGGTCGTTTTGGCGCATAGATCATCCAATTCAGAGATTGGATGTGAGAGATGCCCAAAATGGTGAGGCTGCGCAGGCTACCAACGAGAATTCATCATCTTCTTCAACATATCCTGGTAAAAGGTAATACGTATCTATTTTTCTTGCTTCCGCTGATTTAGAAATGCATGGAACCCTAATACTTCATGTTAACTAAATAATTGAATGCCAACAATCAGTATCAGAGCTTCGATTTTGTGGTGAAGCGTGAAACGTTAGGCAAGGGTTTGAGTGGAATACATGATATTAGGGTTTAGTTTCATTCTTGTTGAAACCCTAATTGTACATCGCACACACATCACCGCACGATGGCTCATCGATGGTGTTGAGAACCAGAGAGTGATGGCTATGGTGGCTTGGTCCGCAAGGTAGCCTGTGACCAGGCATAGGCGGGCTGATAGCATGAAAGTCTTATGCGCACGATAGATCAGGCGGCAGATGGCAGGGCGACGAATGTTAGACAACTACGTGCTGGCGACTGGCGGCACGGCATGACTGTTGGAAGGCCTGACTGGCTCGCGAACAAGTGGCGACCCAACAACGCATGGCGCTGGGCAGTTGCCATGAATAAGACGCAGCGGCAAGGCTAGACGGGCGACAAGCGACGCTAGTTGATGAGTGTGTAAATTCTCGTGTTTTGAGCCTGGATTCATGTAATAATGGTGTGTTAGATGGTTGTAATTCGATATGAATCGATGTATGTTGTGGAAAGTCACAAATCAGGTGTCTTCAAGTATATTTGAGTTAATTTTTGAAAGAAAATGAGTTAGAAGTGATCGTATTCAGAAAAAAGGGAGATTCAGATGTGTGATTTGACCAAGCAGGTGCTTGGTTCAACCAAGAAGGATATGGTTCGACCGGCACCGTGGTCTAACCAATGGAGAGGAAGTGCCTGGAGTGTTATTCGACCACGACATTATCATTTGACCAATCCATTTGGTCGTACCGTGCTCGAACTAGAAGCCTGAAGGGGAGCAGCTGTAGTCAATCAGAGAGTATGTGGTTCAACCAGGATACTGGTCTAATTCGGAACCTACAACAAATTTACAGGCCTATTCGACCTGGAGTTGGACAAGCTGAAAGCAATTCGACCTGGCCTTTTGGTCAAACTGAGGTGCGGAAACTTACCATATTCATATTTTTACACCTTTAATGCATTTGTTTGCTCAAGAAGCCCATCTAATTCCCATAAGAAGAGTTTACAAGTATAAAAGAAGATATTTCGTAGGAGAAAAGAGCAGACATACACCACTTCATCATCAAAACCCAACAGCCATCAAAAGGAGCAGTGGAGAGAGTTTCGTCTGTCGAACCAAGTGAGAACAAAGTGAAGATTCAAGACTAAGAGTGTCGCAATGGCACCCGCATTTAGGGTTTGCTTTGCTTCTTAATTTATCTTGTAATTTTCAAGACTATGGGTAAGATCCTACCCATCACAATGATTATTCCTAGATTAATCATGGGCTAGAATCACTTTGGTAGTCTAGGGTTATGAAGGTTTTATGAGTTAGTTTGTGTTTCATGTGGTTTATTTTATATAAGATTGCGCTTTTTAAATTCATACTCACAGTCGTTTTGTGCATCATTAACTGTTATGTAGAGTCTGAATACATATCTTGTTTATTGATTGAGTGCATCCACTGCTGAGCAGGATTACAAGTTATAATTCTAAGTGAAGGGATTCCGAAGTCTTATTAGAACTATCTTATATAAATACTTGTTAATGGAATAATATTCAGGTTAATAAGTAGGATAAAGAGTATAACTTTATAGTACCTATAAAGGGAGATCATATCGGGTTAGAGTACTAAGTGCATGAGAAATAATTGATACTGATAGTACCTAGAAAGGGGGTGAATTATATCTCTTGCTCCGAGGATATTCACACGTGTCATACGCATGTTTACTTGTGTCTATAGAGTGAACTTGCATGGTTTAACAATGCTTCCATAGACCACAAGACAGAGTCGAACATCAACGCATGGAAGAGAGATTAATAAGTAAAACTGGATGACCCGAAGAGCTACCTAATTTCTCACTTGATCACAGTCGCATTATCACTATTGCTTGTTTAGTTTCTTTGTTATTTTAATTACTTGTTATTTAGTTAATTAATTACCACAAATTAATTTACCAACATAGTCTTAGTTTATTAGAATATAATTAAATTGATAATAATCCATCCCTTGGATTTGATAATCACTTGGTCGCCTATCGAGACTACAATTAATATCCTTCATACTTGGAGATTATTTTGTGTGTTGAGAAAACGCTAATCAAGTTCTTGGCGCCATTGTCGGGGATGGCATAGATTATTAGTTTATTATTTCTAGTTTAATTGAGATTATATTATTCTTATCTTTAATTTCCAAACTTATTTTTCTTAGGTGTATGCTCACTAGATCGAAGACATATGAATTAGAGCTTTATAATTCGGAGATTGGAGCATTGTCGAGGAAGAAAAAGAAGAACAAGAACGAGAACATAGACCCAACTGAGGCTCTTAATTAAGGAGTTGAAGTTGACGTGCTGAATTCGTAAATGATTGAAGCTACAACCGAAGTTAACTTGAAAGCAGAAGCACTCAATATAGCAGCGAATCCTGATACACTTGTCATTCGTGAAGTCTTTAAGAACAACGGATGAGGCAATTTTGATCTACACCCTGCTCTTATCACCATGATTAAAAGGAGTCTTTTCTCGGGGGGAACCTTTGAAGATCCTCAACAACATCTAAATAAGTTCCTTCGTTATGCGAGTACACAAAAATATGCAGGAGCTCATGAGGATGCGAGGAAGATCATCTTGTTTAAGTTCTCGCTGAATGAAAAGCAAGAGATTGGTACGACAATCTTAATACTACTGATTGTGATACATGGGAGAAGTTGAAAGTGAAATTCTTGGAGCGATACATGCCACCTTCGAAGGTGTTCAAGATGAAGCAAGAAATCAATCAATTTGCTATCCATGGTAATGAGAAGTTTCATGAAGCTTGGGACAGATTCAAGGACATGTTTCGAAAGTGTCCACAACATGGGTTATCTAAGGCTCAATACATCAATATATTCTACAATGGGTTGATAGTGATTCTCGTGTGTTAATTGATGCTTCATCTAATGGAGCATTGCTTACGAAGTCACCCATTAAGGCCGAGAAGCTTTTTGAGAATATTTCGATGAATTCAAGACATTGGCTGACTAATAGAGTGAGAGGAACTTATGTTCTTGGTAAAGTAGCACAGGTTATGCATACTATGGTGAAGTCGGGAAGAGATGATGAGATCGTCTCTAGCTTCGCTAATATCAACAAGTTACTTGAGTCTCAGCAAAAGCAAATTATGGATATATCTCAGAGAGTACCAATAATGCAGCAGGATGGTGGCTATGAAGAAGCAAGCCATGAGGAGATTGAGGAGGCTAACTATGCCATGGGACAAAGTATTCAAGGAATGTGGTTCTAAAATCAAGAAAACCAGAATTATCAGGGGAACTACAATAATCGTGGTCTGCAGGGTAATTATCAACAATCGAGGAGGTCGGAGTTTTTGTGGAGTAATCCGAACAATGCATTGCAACCTCTTATTGGTGTTGATCTGGGTGCTAAAGTGGAAGAAGGGAAATCGAGTTTCGAGGATATGGTGAATAGGTACATGGCGAGGAACGATGAAAGTGTAGATCATCTTGAAGCCAAGTTAGAAAAGAAGATTGATGCCAATCATGAGGATTTTTCTAAACAAGTTAAGGACCTTACATTGTTGATGGGGGAGATGGCAGGAAATGTAAACAAATTGACTCCAACTATTGAGAAAGGGAAGTTTTCGTCTCAAAGTATTAAGAATCCAAAGTCTTGTCACGCCATTACACTAAGGACTGGAACGTAGTATAAGGGACCAATGATGCCGAAATCAAAATTTAAAACAATAGGAGATTCGACCAATTCGACCAACACATATGGTCAAACTACACAGGGGAGGTCGAACCAGGCACCTGGGCGACACCAGGAGGTTGCAGAAGAGCAATTCGACCAAAAATAGGACAGTTTGACCAGAAGCTCTGGTCGAATGCAGGTCAAACTACACTGTCCAGAGCACTCTGTTTTATCTGAAGCCCGATTCGACCACGATCATTATGGTTCAACCAACCATGTTGGTCGAACCATGGTCAAATTGGCCTTAAGGGGGAGAACGAACATTCAGGTGCTCAGTTTGACCATTATTCACCCAGTTTGACCAGCAACCCTGGTCGAACCATGGTCAAACCATACCATTCTACATCGTTTTCTGCATCGAATGCTATACATGATGTTGATGCCACTCCCGTACCATTAAATGACCAGAATGCTGAGATCATAGCAGAAAGGAAATGGGAAAGAGCCAAGAGATTGAGAGCCAAAAAGGATAAAGCGGAGAAGGTTGAACGTGATGAATGTGGGATTCCCAAAATAAAGATACCTCTGTTGTTTCCTTACAAGCTAGTTAAGAAGGGATTGGAAGAGAAGTTTAAGAAGTTTTCAGATATCATGAACATAATAAGCTTGAACATTCCTTTCTCTGAAGCAATATTAGAGATGTCGTATTATGCACATTTTCTGAAAGATATACTTTTGTAAAAGAGAAGCTTGAACAGGATTGAAATAGTGAATTTGTTTGAGAATTGCAGCTCGATCATTCAGAGAAAGCTGCCAGCTAAGTTGAAAGATTCGGGAAGCTTCATGATCTTATGTGAGATTAGTAAGGGGCCGGCACATCGAGCCTTGTGTGATCTTGGGGCAAGCATTAATTTGATGCCATTGTCGATATTTCAAAGGCTTGATTTGGGAATTTAACTCCCACAACAGCTGCTCAACAATTAGCGGATAGGTCTATAAATTTTTCGAAGGGTGTTACTGAAGACATTCTTGTTAAAGTAGAGAAGCTTATCTTTCCTGTGGATTTTCTGGTGCTTGAGATGGAAGATGACAAGGATAATATCCCTCTTATCTTAGGGAGACTTTTCCTTGCCACTGCGGGAGCTATGATTGATGTGCAGAAGGGTGAGTTACGACTGAGGATAGATAAAGAAGAGGTCTTATTTAACCTTGACAAAGCAATGAAGATGCCCATGGAGACATAATGTCACAGTATAGATGTGGTGGAGGAGATCGTGAAGGAAGATATGTCCTTGATCCTTTCAAAGGATCCTCTTGAGACATGCTTAGCAGAGTCTCTTACTTTTCCCACCATGGAGCTAGATGAACTCTCCAACGAGGTATGTATTAAATTTTTTGAAAATTTATTTGCTTTGGGTGATGACAGGTATGAGTCAAAAATGACCAAGATTGAAGAGGTGAAGTGGACTAGGAAGTACTTGCCTTTGGATAGAGATAGTGCACCTCGAGAAGAAAAGAAAGAGGAGTTGAAACCGCTACTGGAGCACTTGAAGTATGCCTATCTAGGTGACAATGGAAAATATCCGGTAATTGTATCTTCTTCTCTTAATGATGATCAACTTGATGAATTGTTAGATGTGCATAGGAAGTATAAGTCTGCGATTGGTTGGTCAAGAGTAGTATACAAAATCAACGGAGGGTGAATCCTGCTATTCAAGAAGTGATTAGGAAGCAAATCCTAACTTGGCTTGATGTAGGAATTATATATCCCATTAGCGATTGTCCCCATGTGAGTCCATTGCATGTAGTAGCTAAGAAAGGGGGCATAACTATTATGAAAGTTGAGGATGGAGAGACATTAGCCACTAGGATTCCTACGGGATGGCTTGTGTGTACGAATTACAGGAAACTGAATGAAAATACATGCAAAGACTATTTTTCCCTTCCTTTCATGGATCAAATGCTTGATCGTCTTGTAGGGTATGAGTTTTATTATTGCTTGGATGGATACTCGGGTTATAATCAAATCATGATTGCACCTGAGGATCAAGAAAAGACTACTTTCACTTACCCTTATGGAACTTTTACCTTTAGAAAGATGCCTTTTGGATTATATAATGCGTCTGCTACATTTCAACGTTGCATGATGGCCATATTTGACGGTTTGATAGAAAAGATCATGGAGGTGTTTATGGATGATTTTTCTGTGTTTGGTTCCTCCTTTGATATTTGTTTATCTAACCTTACTACTATTTTGAAGAGATTCCAAGAAACTAATCTTGTTTTGAATTGTGAGAAGTGTCATATCATGGTTAAAGACGGGATTGTTCTTGGCCATCATATTGATCGGTGTCATTTTCATCTAGATTTTAGCGTATTTTATTATGTGTTTTTTGTCATTTCGTATATCATTTGGTGGTGTTATATGAAGATATGGAGATGTGTGCTTTGAAATGATAAATGTGTGATTTTCATGATAAAATTCCTTAAATTGTGTTATATTTATGAATATTTAGAGAATTGGTAAATTTGGGAAAAAATGGAACTCAATTCGGAGTTGAAATGAGGAAGAACGAGCCAAAGCAAATTTGAAAAATGCACGTCCAACTTATGTATTTTTTTGTATTCATGTGGTGCTCAACATTGGACGTGTGATATGTGGTTGGAAAGCCATGGAAGAGAGGATCGTGTGAGTGCAAGAATCACTTGAATCGAAGCCCAAACGAGAAAGTTATGCGCAAAACGGTGAGACTGCGTTGCAGGCGCTGCACCTACATGAGCCATTTTCCGAACATGGCCCTGTAAGGGGTGGCCATGTTCCGACACCAGAAAATGCTACACGCCCACCCCAATGGCCGTGTTCCGCACACAACTCATATTCTGACAAAAGTCAGTTTTATGATATCTATGTGTTCTAGAAGCTTCCATGGGGGTATAAATACAAATTTTAACAACAAAATTCGGGAGATGAATCATTTTGGATCAGTTTCCACACACACCAGACACCTAAATCACACACATTCATCTCCATCTCTTTCACCCTTCACTTCATCCATTCAAACCACTTGATCTCCTCAAATCCATCCCTAAATCCATTCATCCACCAATCTAAGAAGAGGAATTCATCATTGGTTGAAAATTGTAGCATGATCAATGGGGAGGAAGTTCACCATCAAACGGGAGCCAACTTACTTTTAAATTTGTTATTTTCTTCATTATTTGGCTCAATTGGAGCATGCTATGGAATGTATTGATTTTACTATGATATGTAGTGGCTAGTCCTCATGTGAGGCTAACAATATGATTGGTTAGGGATTTTGTAGATTTGCACACCACATGTTTGATGAAATGATTGTTATGAATATTTTCTATCATGAATGCTTATTCTCATTTTATGTATGATTTGGGTGATTAAATTCTCTATTCATAGTGTTAGGATGATCATTCTAATATTATGCTTAGTGGTTTAATTGAGTCATTGATTGCATGAGATGACTTAGTTAGTATGAGGAGAGGTAAGCCATACCCTTCAAGTGCTTAGAATCTCATGATAGGACATTTGTGATGAACTATTGAGGGGAATCAAACTTATGATCATTGTACCTTCATGGGAATTGAGAGTAAGAACAATCCTAGGAGATTTAAACTTGTAAAAGAGTTTAGTCACCTTGGCCATAGGGATTAGGGTTACAAACGTGATTGCCCTTAATATCATAACATGAAAACCATCAATGCATGTGTGTGTGTGAGTCTATATATACCTTGTCCATGAATGTTGCTTGCCTTACATACTTCTTAGATTGTTCGCCTTCATCCATTTTCCATTACATTTGTAAATGTTATATCTTTAATTGCTTTTCTAGGTGTTAGTTTGTAGTATAATCAACCCTCTTTCTTTAATTAGTCCTACTAGAGTGAAAAACCTTTCAATTACAGCTACCCACTTTCGCCCTTGGGTTTGATATTATATAAATTCTGCACTTGGGCGCTTACGTGATACACACGTTAGAGTACACTTTCTCTAAATTAATTTAAACCAAAATTGAAACCAAGTTCATGGCGCCGTTGCCGGGGTGAAAGCCTTCGGTGTAACGTGTTTGAATTTATTAGCTCTACTTCGGATATTTTTCTTATTTTTGCATCTTATATTTATTTTGTAAAAATCTTGTTCTCGCTTGTTCTTCTTGATAGGTACATCAACCTTGAAAGAACGGGAGAAGGAACAAACCAAAAATAGTAAATGGAGAAGAATTGTAGTAGATCTTGAGAGGAAGAGCAAAAATGGATCAATGCTACAATAATGGAATATATGGGGGATGGCAAAGAGCTTACAATGTGAATACATTTCAACCGTATCAAGGAAACACTTATTCCATACCAAGTTCTTACAACAACCAAGTTCCTACGGTTACTCCTCTATATGAAAATAATGCCTTGATGGAAATGCTTAGAAGGTATGCTTTTGGAAGTGATACAAGGCAAAGTTTTCAACCAAGTTTTTCAAGTTATGAGCCTCAAAATGCCTACTTAATGCCCACTTTCAACTTTAATAGGGGACAAGTGTGGAACACGCCTAGTTACCAAATAGGGAATGGAATATTTATGCAAAACGGGTATGTTCAAGAGAATTTCCAAGAAGAGTGTCCACCATATAATGAAGGGAAGCTTACAATGGAGGATCAAATGGCCAAGATGTTTGATTTTATAAAACAAGAGAAAAAGGTGAATGATAAAAGATTTGACTTTATGAAACAAGAGAAAGATTTGAGAGATACGAGATTCAAAGCTTTAGAACATCGAATGAGTCAAATGATACAAGAATGGAACACTCTTCGTGAAATGGAGAATTGTAATGAAAAGATTGAAGAAAAGTTAAAGGTAGAAGAGTGTTCGGGGGATAATGAAGAAGACTCAAGAGATGTTGAGTTTATTGAGGATGAGGAAGACAAGGTGAAAGAAAGATTAGAGGAGGAAAGTGAGAGGAGTAAAGGGCCTAAGGTAGAAGAGAGCTTTGAGGATGAAGAGATTATCTATTATTTCTTGTCTCTTGATAATAAGGAACGTTTAAGTGAAGATGAAGAATCACAAGAGGTGTATGAATTTGATGAAGTGGAACAAAGTCTAGAAGCACTTGATGATGAGTTCGGGAGTGAAATGAGCATTTCTACATCTTTTAAATCTTCAAGTTGCATTGATTTTCAAAATATTGTTTATATTGACTTTGTTTTACCTATTGATTCTTCTCAATACCTTAGGTACAAAAGAGACCTTGAAGAGATGTTGGGGCATACTTGATAATAAGGAATAAGTGGTGGTCTCGAAAGGGGAGGTTAATGGAATGCAAGCTCAAACGAGTGGAATTTTTAAAGTCAATCTCAAATGATGCTACTGAGGTCGTTACTTGCCATAAATTCCTAATAGAAGAAGAAGCACACAGATTAAAATTTAATGGCAAGAACGACTGGTATCCTTGGCCATTCGGATGAGTTCTCCATGATCCATTCGTCTTGAAGACGTTAAACTTAGCGCTAGATGGGAGGCAACCCATCGTTTATTTTAATACTTTTATTTAAATGCTTTGATTTAGTTTTCTTGTATTTTTGGCATGTAGGTTGATTGTGCTCATGGAGAAGGATGCGTATTGAAAATACGAGAAGTGCTTGATTTGAAGTGTAAAGGGACGTCTCACAACTTTTTGCAAACTTAAATCGAAACTCTTGTTAAATTTAAGTTTGGGAGGATAGTGCGTGGTGGACGTACCTTGAGTGTTGTGATGCATATACTTCTCTACAAGAAGATCTTTGGTGAAAACTACGAGGGTAAGTCCCACCACTTTTTGCAAACTTAATTCTCAACTTGTTTCGATTTAAGTTTGGGGGAGAGTGTGTGGTGTGACTCACCACTTGAGTGTACTTATTATGATGATTGAGAGGTCTTCTTGTAAAACTGGGTAAATTTTAAAATTTTTCTCATGAGTATTGGTATGATTTTGGATCGTTTGGTTGTGTTGAAGTGTATGCTAGTTCATTACTTGCTAGTAATTGTTGTGCTAATGGTTTTGATGAGTTGTTGAGCATAAATAAAGCATAGTGAAAGCATGAATAGAGCCCAAAAATCAATGTCAAGATTCGTTGTGCATGCAATCCGGAAGCTCGTGTTAGCCATTTCCACCCCCGAATGCCTTTTTCAGGGAGTTCACTTTACTACTCATCATTTCCATTTACTTAGCATATACTTGATTTGATTTGGATTGTTTGGATTAGTATGCAACTTCATGTGTTATGTACTTGGGAGGTTTATTTCCTTTATTAAGGTAGTTTACTTGCTTTATTTTTCTTATTTTTGAATAAAGTGGCAAATTCTTGAGCTTACATGCTATTGGATGACTGAGGATATGTGTTTTATTTTCTTTTGATGGATGAAATTTTTGTTTTTGCATGTTATGTGTTTTTGTGTTGTTCTTTCTAGGTGAGTCTTTTCATATGTGTTTTGTTTGAATTTTTATTCTTGTATAGGGTTGCTTGGTGGTATGTTTTGGATTGTTGTGAGTCATTTTTGAATGTGAGTAATGACATATTGTTTGTGATAAAGTGATGGCGAACTATGTTGAGAATCTCTACCCTTTAAAATTGTGACATGGTCTATTTAACTCGTTCAATTTTGAGATGAATTGAGGTGTAATAGGTTCCTTAAGGTCCGAGCAAAAGCTTGTGAGCATTTGAGCCTCAACCGTGCATCCATGATTAAATTTCTTAATGAGTGGATCGATTAAACCTTGATAAACTAGAACTTGCTCATGGACTACGGGAATGAGCCTGATTGGTGGATGTTAGTGAAATGATCTTAGGACATCCTTGTAATTTCATAGTCATTGCCATATATTTTCTTACCTTATACATCATCCCTAGTTAACCACTTTGAGCCTTAAAGCCTATTTCTTGTGATATAAGCACATTACAAGCCATGATTACCCACTCAAGCATTAAATATATACCTTTTGTGTGGGTGATTGAGGAGATGATAGTTTGCAAGGTTTGATGTGAGAATTGTGTTAGAGAAGAAAGAAAATTGTAAACAAGCAAGAAAAGGATGGAAAGAGCTCAAGCAAAATGTACATGCAACCTCAACATAAGAAAAAAGAGCAAATCAACAAAAATATGCTCAAGGAATTCAAAAGTCGAAAGAAAGGAGCATGCAAATTAAAAGAAGCTCAAGAAATCCAAGGAATGATAATGATTAGTGCTTGTGATTAGAAAAGAAAAGAAAGGAAGAAAGAAATGTAAAGAAGTCGAAGAAGCTGATCATCTCTTCAATTACTTACACTTGATAAGTCACTCTTATCCATATTTTCCCTACCATTACCAAAGAGCCTATCATTACATCCAAAAGATAAAGACCTTTTTCATCATTAGTTGAAGCCTTGGTGGCTTGTGAATGTAGTACGTGAGCAAGCCTATGGTGCGTCGGGTTCAATCGATTGATGAGTGAAAATTATCCTACTTCATAGAGTGTTCAGTGCATTTTGATATCCGACGTGAGGTTTGGACCGGAAGGGACTTTATTACTCTTAATTTTCTTAGACTTGAACTTGTTAATTTTTCATGTCATGATTTTAATGTTATAGGATTACTTGATATGGTTTGTAGTCCTTATTCTTTATGATGTGTTGTTGCTTATGTTCTTTATGTCTTTCTCTAGATGAAAATTCCCCCTCTCATTTTCTCATTTTCGTTGCTCGAGGACGAACAACACTTTAAGTTTGGGGGTTGATCGGTGTAATTTTCACCTAGATTTTAGTGTCTTTCATTATGTGTTTTTATGTGTTTTTAGTCATTTTGTATATCATTTGGTGGTGCTATATGAAGATATGGAAATGTGTGCTTTGAAATGATAAATGTGTGATTTGCATGATAAAATGCCTTAAATTATGCTATATTTGTGAATATTTGGAGATTTGGTAAATTAGTGTAATTTGTGTGATTTTCAGGTAAAAATGAATTCTAGACACGATAAGGAAGATGTGGGAAAAAACAGAACTCAATTCGGAGTTGAAATGAGGAAGAACGAGCCAAGCAAAGTTGAAAAATGCACGTCCAACTTATGTACTTTTTTGTATTCATGTGGCGCTCAACTTTGGATGTGTGATATATGGTTGAAAAGCCATGGAAGAGAGGATCGTGTGAGCGCAATAATCACTCAAATCGAAGCCCAAACGAGAAAGTTATGCGCAAAACGGTGAAATTGCGTTGCAGGCACTGCACCTACACGAGCCGTTTTTCGAACACGGCCCTGTAAGGGGTGGCAGTGTTCCGACACCAGAAAATGCTACACGCCCACCCCAATGGCCGTGTTCTGCACACAACTCATGTTCTGACAAAAGTCAGTTTTATGATCTCTATGTGTTCTAGAAGCTTCCATGGGGGTATAAATACAAATTTTAACAACAAAATCTAGGAGATTAATCATTTTGGATCAATTTCCACACACACTAGACACCTAAATCACACACATTCACCTCCATCTCTTCCACCCTTCACTTCATCCATTCAAACCACTTGATCTCCTCAAATCCATCCCTAAATCCATTCATCCACCAATCTAAGAAGAGGAATTCATCATTGGTTGAAAATTGTAGCATGATCAAAGGGGAGGAAGTTCACCATCAAACGGGAGCCAACTTACTTTTAATTTGTTATTTTCTTCATTATTTAGCTCAATTGGAGCATGCTATGGAATGTATTGATTTTACTATGATATGTAGTGGCTAGTCTTCATGTGAGGCTAGCAATATGATTGGTTAGGGATTTTGTAGATTTTTCACACCACATGTTTGATGAAATGATTGTTATAAATATTTTCTATCATGAATGCTTATTCTCATTTTATGTATGATTTGGGTGATTAAATTCTCTATTCATAGTGTTAGGATGATCATTCTAATATTATGCTTAGTGGTTTAATTGAGTCATTGATTGCATGAGATGACTTAGTTAGTATGAGGAGAGGTAAGTCATACCCTTCAAGTGCTTAGAATCTCATGATAGGACATTTGTGATGAACTAGTGAGGGGAATCAAACTTATAATCATTGTACCTTCATGGGAATTGAGAGTAAGAACAATCCTAGGAGATTTAAACTTGTAAAAGAGTTTAGTCACCTTGGCCATAGGGATTAGGGGTACAAACATGATTGCCTTTAATATAATAACATAAAAACTATCAATGCATGTGTGTGTGTGAGTCTATATATACCTTATCCATGAATGTTGCTTGCCTTACATACTTCTTAGATTGTTCGCCTTCATCCATTTTCCATTACATTTGGAAATGTTATATCTTTAATTGCTTTCCTAGTTGTTAGTTTGTAGTATAATCAACTCTCCTTCATTAATTAGTCCCACTAGAGTGAAACATCTTTCAAATACAGCTACCTACTTTCGCCCTTGGGTTTGATATTATATAAATTTGTCACTTGGTCGCTTACATGCTACACACGATAGAAAACACTTGCTCTAAATCAATTTAAACTAAAATTGAAACCAAGTTCACATATTTCGGCCAAGGGATTGCAGGTGGATAGAGCAAAGATGGTGGCAATTGAGAAGCTTCCACCACCTATTAATGAAAAGGAAGTGTGGTCCTTCCTTAGACACGCCAAGTTTTTTAGAAGATTCATAAATGACTTCTCGAAATACTCCAAGCCCTTATCTCATTTACTTGAAAAGGATGTTCCTTTTGTTTTTTATGAATAGTGTCTAACAGCTTTTTAGGTTTTGAAAGAGGCGCTTATTACTCCACCTATCTTGATCACGCCGGATTGGACTCAGTCGTTTGTACTTATGTGTGATGCAAGTGACTTAACACTTGGAGTGGTGCTTGGGTAATTGAGGGATAAGAAGTTTTGCCCCATTTACCATTCGAGTAAGACTTTTGATGTTGCACAAAAAAACTACACGGTGACGAAAAAGGAGTTAAAACTTTGGATGCTGCACTAAAGAACTATACGGTGACGGAAAAAGAGTTTCTAGTTATAGTGTATGCATTCAATAAGTTTCGATAGTATTTGGTTGGCATGAAGACTATAGTGTACACGGATCATTCTGCGATCTGGTACTTGATGGAGAAGAAGAAAACGAAGCTAAGGATCATAAGATGGATTCTTTTTTTGCAGGAGTTTGATATGGAGATCCGAGATAAAAAAAGTACAGAGAATATTTTGGCGGATCACCTATCAAGGTTTGAGACAAGGGAGCACTGTAACGATTCTTTCGATTACATAGAAGATATGTTCCCTGATGAGAAGACCTTGGCGGTGTTTGTTGAAGGAGCGGAAAGAGCATGTGTGGTGGCTGCACAAGGGATGGATCCATGGTATGTGGATTATGTGAATTACATTGCCCTAGGAGAAATTCCGAGAGATCTCAACCGATATCAACTTACGAAATTCAAGAGGGATGTTGAGACTATTATATGGTATGATCCATTTGTCTACACAATTTGTACGGATTCTATCATCCGTAGGTGTGTGCCCGAGATAGAGATGGAGAGCGTTCTTAATTTTTGCCATGCACAACCTAACGGGGGGCACTTCGGAGCTCAAAGGACGGTGGCAAAGGTACTTCAATCTACTTTTTATTGGCATACTTTGTTTAAAGATTGTGAAACATATGTTGCGACATGCGATAGATGTCAAAGGATGGAGAATATAAGTAGGAGAGATGAGATGCCACTTCAACCGAGCATTGTTGTGTAGATTTTTGATGTATGGGGGATTGATTTTATGGGGCCTTTTACCCCATCTAATGGATTTATCTACATCCTTTTAGTAGTGGATTATGTTTCTAAGTGGGTGGAAGCCATTCCGACTCGCTAGAGCACTAGTAAGTGATGGAGGTACCCACTTTGTTAATAAGTTTCTTGAAAAAGTGCTTAAGGATTATGGAGTTAAGCTTAGGGTTACTACACCCTACCACCCTCGAGCTAATGGGCTAGCTGAAGTCTCTAACCGACAAGTGAAGCAAGTTTTGGATAAGGTAGTCAGAACCAATAGGAAGAATTGGGCTATGAAGCTCGATGATATTTTGTGGGTGTTCTGGATTGCTTATAAGACGGTGTTGGATATGTCACCGTACCAAATTATCTATGGGAAGCCGTGCCACTTACCCGTAAAAATTCATCACAAAGCTTTTTGGGCATTGAGAAGTTTGAACTTATCTCTTGAGGGTCAAAAGGAGTTGAGGATGACTCATATAAATCAATTGGATGAGTTCAGAAATTGAGCTTACAAGAACTCGGAGATCTACAAGGAAAGAATGAAAAAAATGGCATGATTCAAATATCTCTTATAAGGAGTTCAAGCAAGGTGATGAGGTATTACTTTTTAACTCTCGTTTGAAGCTTTTCGCAGGGAAATTGAAATCAAAGTGGACAGTGCCGTCCAGTATACATAGAACCTGCGGAGGGGGGAGTTTTGAGCTTATGGACAAAGACGGAGATATTATCACGGCAAATGGGCATCGATTGAAGGATTACGAGTCTCCAGATGATGATTGCAATGTCTTTGAGGATACCTTGCACTAGATTGGTACCGTCGTGACTCTCCGATGTGAAACATGAGCGCATGTTGGGGGCTTTCCCTTCTATTTTATTATTTTATTTCTTTAGTATGAGTAAGAAATTTTTATATTTGAAGTGCTTACTTATCGGTAATTATATCTCTTTGCAAACTTAGTTTCGACTATAGTTTCTACTAAGTTTGGGGGTGTTATGTACTTACCTCATTGAAGTACCGAGAGTATAATCTTTTCTTTGTAATGTTTATTTGGGAAGTTGATTTTTGCGGTATATTGAAACTTTAACCAGTTTTGGTGCGTCAATTTTTTGCAATTTGCCTAATTTTTAGTGGTGTTTTGTATTGTTTTTATTTTCGTATGCAGAGTTACACATAAATATTGAGTTTAAGATTGATTCTTGAGCTAAGTTTTGCTTTGCTTTGGTACCTAATGTTTGTTTTTTGAGCTTGAAGTGTGCAGGGGATGAAAAAAATTTGACTTTGGAGCATCAAGTGTTCGATTCGACCAAAGGAGGATTTTGAACTATAGAGCTCAAGTTGAACTGGTGAACAGAGACTTCGTTACAGGTCTATTCGACCACACAAGGGGTTAGTTCGACCAAGACTTTGACCAATATGAAGGTTGAACTGGAGATCAGAGAATTTTGTACAGGCTGGTTCGACCAAGAAGGGTTTAGTTTGACAAAAGTGTAAGTCGAACTAAGGTCAAATTGTAAACCTGAGAGTTTGTACATGAGATTTCAACCACGATCATTTGGTTCGACCAAGCCATTTGGTTGAATTGTGGTCGAACTGAGATGCTGAAAGCCTCTTAAAACATAGTTCGACCACGATAATTCCGTTCAACAACTCTAGTAGGTCGAATTGTACCAGGCTGCGTCAGTTCTTAAACGTGATTTTCATCCCCATTCGATCACTTTGCACACCACCTTCACTCGAATTCTTCCCAAATCAAAAACCCTTCCTTCTAATCTTCAATTTCACTCAATTTCTCTCCGATTAAACCACATTCCACACTCTTTTCACTCAATTTGTCGTGATTTTGGAATGATCTAGTTACAAACCTAGGATTTTGAATCGAATTTGAAAATTTATCACATTTGTTCATCTTAAGCCATAGCCGGTTCAAAATGTATGTTTTCTCAACTCTATTACCCTAGAATTGAAGTTCTAATTGTTTGATTACAAGTGGATAAGTTGATTGAACTAGTTTATATTGGAATTCATGGTGAAATTTAAATTTTTGTGTACAATTTCATATGAACAATTGATGGGTTCGATTTTGAGTGTTAAATTGTTGCCAAACATTGATGTTTACATGAAGTTATGAGTAATTTGAGTAGTGTGAGATTAAGCATGTTGGATTTTGAATAAATTGTTTGAATTGTTAAAGCATGCTAGTGGTTGATAGCATCGTTGGTTGTTCTTATTGCATACTTGATGTTGGAATGGAATTGAGTAAGGGTGAGACTTGAAGTATTAAATTATGAGGGAGGAATATGCTTATTTGGGGTGACTATGCATAGAGAAACTTGAAGTCTTGAGTATAGTTGAAAGCTAGTTGATTGTTAATTAGTTTGGTTTGCTTTTCTTGTTTGTTAGTATTGAAGTATTGATTTCAGGAAAAGGAAAGGAAGCCGAGGTTCATTCCAAAAAGAGACAAGATAGGCCATCTCATGAAGATGCAGTGACAAAGAAGTTAAGGCTTCAGGAGAGGTTGCCTATGGATTTTAAGATTCGGATGAATGATTGGGAAGAGATAAAGGACAAATGGGGTGATATATCGGATAAGATTGCTAGAACAAGGTATCAGGATGATGAGGCGATGGTTACAATGCGTATCCGAGATGATATCCTATGGATGTTTGATCAAGTGGGGATTCATCACTTTATAAAATTGAAGAAGCTGACGTACTTCCATGTGACTGCTGAGGTATTGTGTTCAATGACTATTAAGAAAGATTCGAGCCATCTCCCGTATCAGTGTACAAATCCAGCTTCAAGGTGAGATGAGGACGTGGTCGGCTGAGGAGTTCAACGCACTGTTTCAGACTCCAAGAGGGATTTCTAGGAATGAGAATGGATATTTCAATGCAATTAACTTCTGGAGAGAAATTTCTGGAGAGAATATGGATTTTAAGACTAGTAGTGCTCGTGCTTCATTGATTCAAAACCTCGTACTCCGATATATAGATCGAGTGTTGAGCAACACACTGTTTATCTGATCTGAGGGGAGCTGTGTGTCGAGGGGTAAGCTATATGCTCTCTGGTGCATGCTCAATGGAGTGAGGTTCAATGTGGGATCATACCTTATTCATCAGCTATACAAGTTTAGGAACTCTCCATTTTAGAGAGTTAATATCGGAGGTTTGCTTACTACTGTGGCTGAGCACTACTACATGGACTTCGCCGGTATTTCACCCATCCTTGAGGATCCAGACATAGTTATGAGTACATGTGTGAAGGGTGGATTTGCTCATCTTCACGATGGAGATTGGTTCTATATGAGGGGATCTAAGCCCTTTACTTTCATGTTTCCGTTTGATGTGAGTGAGTTGACTACTATCCAGACTGAGGGTAACAAGTCGATGATCACATTGGCGCATGATGCTCTTTCCATCACTTGCTTGACGAAAGGTGATTGGAGGACTGTAGCTCAGATGTATGCTGAGGAGATGAATGAGGAGCTTAAGAGGATTGTAAACGAAGGGCAATTTCAGCCACATCCACAGTAGCAGCAGTAGCGTGGAGCGGATCAGATGAATCCAGAGATGGAAGTTCCACAGCCACATGAGATGCCACGACGACACATTCCAGCAATGCCATAGCAGCAGTGGGTTGGTCTTGATGCTTATTATCAGGAGCAGTTTCGATTGATTCATAAGCATTTCACACACTGAATGCAAATCAGCAGGAGACAAATAGACAACTGGCATTGGCGAATGCGAACTATGTAGCACTTGATGCAAGGTACAACACATTGCAGGATAATTATGTGGAGATGGATAGGAGATTAGGGAGAATGAATGCCGATGAGTATGAGTTGGATACGAAGCTTAATAGTCTTCAAAGAGATTTGGATTGATTACGCTTGGAGATGAGTGACGGTGATGACAAAGAGGATGCAAGCGATGATGATGCTCCATAGGAGTAGGTTGCAGCAGGTTTTTGTTCTTTGCCTATTTCATCTCATCCCCCTTCTCTTTTTCTCTTTACAGGATGGGTATTTATGGTGTGAGTGGCATCTACGCATATTGGAACTATGATTTGATGTTAGATTGAGATGTGATGATTGATACTTGAGGTGGAATTGGTTAGAGATACTTGTATGGATTGTCATGATATGTGGGCTCTTGGCATTAGTATGTTGCATTCATATTTTACATCTATTAATTTTTATTGATAAGAGGCATGTACAACTTGATAAGTATGTGAAGTTCATTGTGAAATTCATTTTGATTATATGACATGAGGAGTACTTAGGATTCTATTTACCCATGTGAGAGTTTGAGCCATATGAATCAAGCTAGTTCATAATAGTTTATTCTTAAGAGAATCATTCATATGAGTGTATTCTAGAACTTGGCTTAGAGTCTTGTGTGAGACTTATGATTGATGAGTTGATAGGACATGATCTTAGGCGATTATTGTTTAATTGAGTCACTTAGCGGAAATTTTACCTTACCTTATAATATATGTATTATTGGAAGCCCTATTGAGCCTTAAAAAGCTTTTTCTTTGGCAAGCCTTGATAAAAAGCCTTATTTAACCTTTACTTGAGCCTTGTTGAATACCCTATTCATTAGTAGAGAGTTGAGGTGAATAAGTACTAGCAAGAATGAAGAAGGAAGGTAGAAGATTGCTTGAATGTATGAGAAAATAAAATGGTTAAATCTTGTTTAGGGGTAGTGCCTGAAACCGGTACCCCGACTGCGTAGAAGGGTAGTGCCCAAAATTGGTAATCTTGCTCAATAAAGAAAGATAATGTTGATGCTAAGGAAAAGAAGAAGAATTCAAATCGTAAAGATTATGAGAAGATAGAAAAAAAGATGAAGATGTATGAAGGAAGACAAAACTCCAAGGTAATTCTCTACTAGTGAATTAAATTAGTCACTTTACAAAAATTTTTCTACCTTTACCAAAGAGCCAACATTACAATCCAATAGCACTAGTACAGCGCCAGCACTGGTGTAGTCAACGGACTGCATGGGAAGTCGACGGACAGAACGCAGCTGTGGGAGGTGGCGCGGTGACGACAGGAACCAGCAATTTTAGGTGAGTCAGCTGAAGCTTCCGGCCGAGCCTTACAGAGTACCGAGCGAGTCTAGCCTGTTTCAGAACTGGTTTGAAGGAGTTCCATGCGGGTCTGAGTAATTTCCAGGTGAGTCTGTGGTAGGCTGGGTCGAGTCTACTAAAGGCTGATGTGCTAGGCAGGTGTGCTGTCCAGGATGCTGGTAGGCAGGTGCTCACACGGTGTGCAAGCTGGGCGCACCGCTGCGGGGATCAGCTGTGAAATTGGCGCACGATTGCAGGCATGCGGGAAGCTTATGGCGCACGTTGCTGGGCGGGCATGCAGGCTGCCGAATGCCTCACACCTTGACATGTATGGGTAGTGCTTGATGCCGGATAAGGCTGTAAGAGGCGTGCATAGTGCTGGACGCGAGGAGTCGGATGCTGGGGCACGATGATTGCTGAGCGTGAGCATACAAGGGCGCACGTATCACCGAGTGGTGTGCACAGATAGGCTCACAGTTCTAAGTGCCTGGCGCACGATTGCCAGCAATGCCACATGGCGGCGTGCTAAAAATGGGCATGGTGATCAAACACTGGGTGAATGGATGGGCGGAATTCTAGAAGGCTGACAAGTCTGCTCGAGTCGAGTAATACCATGTGGTTCAGCTAGAGTCGAGTCCTGTACCAGGATGTGCAGAATGCCCTGTTATGCATGGAGATGGGCAGACGAGTGCGATGTCGAGTGGTGGATCGTGGTGGCGGGCAGGTCATTGGAGAAGAAATTAGAGGAATATTCCACATAAGATTCTTCCAGAATTTTGTTTAGGTTTCAGGACGCTGCCCCGAGCCCCGCGACCTGACCAGACAGGTCAATCCCAATCTGCGTTGCCTGCATTCGTGCTTGGTGGCAAATAATCGAATTTGCTAATATATAAATATTTATAATTGATTTAATTATCTAATTATTGTTATATATTTATGCATGTTCTCTGTGATTTACTGTATTATTTTTCGTAATAGGGGCATGCAAGGTTGCGTATTTTATTTGAAATATTATTTTCATGTAAAAACCCTCAGTGTTAAATAACTAAGTGGGAGAGGTGATTGGTAATTAATTCATGCGGCCTCCATTATTGGTTTGTAAATGATGTGGGTAAACTTGCGTATTGGCTATAGTGTCTTCCTCCCTAATGGATAAGTTTATTCATGGATCACTGGTACAGACTTTTTTAAATAATTATTATTTGTAATGTGATGCATATGAACTTGCGTATTGGCAATAGTGTCTTCCTCCCTAATGGATGAGTTTATATGCAGTTCACTGGTACAAACTTATAAATGATGATTGTACGAAGTTATCTGTGCGTGTGTGTACTTCTCCAATAGTAAGGTACATAAGCTTGGGCAGCGGACTTGGGATCAAATAATAGTGTACACTTAGGTGTAAATAATTAGTATCCTCTCCAATGGCGTCACTGCTATTATTTGCATGGCTAAAGAGGAATCGACTATTAATTATTTTATCATGAAATTAGATTGAAAAAAGAAATTAATGGGTGAAACCTTCTCTTATAAATGTTCGGGTTTATATACGTCCACACTAACATGGCATGCAGACTCACGGTGCTTGAGATGTCGGTGAATTTTATTTTTATATTGTTTTGAGGGAATCAGTATAAATGGATAAATTTGAAGATTTGATTGATGTATTTATTTTTGATTCTCTGAATTTTTAAATGGTTTTATCTCGCTTATTGTCTACTAAAAGAAACATATTTACTTGTCCAAAATTAGATGATTAAAAAAGAATCTTGGTTTTAATTTTTACTGCTTAGGAAAATGCATGTGTGTTCTCACTAAGGATGTCCTATTATTCTTATTAAAGTCTCTAGTAGAGAGGTGAGAGATTCATAGAAATATACTGGTCTCATGCGACTCTTTGGATACTTGAGTAAGGTTGAAAGGCAAGAGATCATGGTTAACTTGATGAAATAATTAGAAATCCTTGGAGTAGAAATTGAAGGAAAAACCCAAGTCAATTTTATTCTTCACCTAGATGTTTTGAGCAAGTTTCATCTGAAATACAAGAAGTTGTATAAGGTGGGGAACTTCTGACAAAACATGTGGTGTAGAAAAGCCATTTTCATTAAGGTATGAACAAGACTAGTATCCCATTCACTAGTCGTTGAATCATAATTAGTGATGGTATCTACTGACACGTGTGTAAATACCGAAATCATTAAAAGCCTGCAACTATGTGATGATGAGATAAATGAGTACATAGGTAAACTACAAAAGTAGTGATTGTTGCAGTGGGAGTTGTTCATTTATCTTACGATATGAAAATTATCTTTAGGTACGTTTTCATATAAAGAATTTCATTTCAGTTTCTATTCATTTATGGATGGATACTCCATTTCATTTAAATGACATGGTCATAGTAATGAAGGATGGAGTTGTAATCTGTTATGGTACGTTGGCGACAATTTGTGCACTCTTAAATCCTTTTTATCCTAGGAATGCAACAAATAGTAATTAATAACTCATCTTCCAATCCTAATAAGAGACTCTTATGGAAATGATTATATAGATGATGAATTTTTTAGAATTACTAAATTAATTTTATGGATATGCCCTAGAAACAGCATGTCGTATAACATTTGTCTGTTTGTGGGATATCCTAAAAAATGAAAGGTGTTGATTTATTTAGTCTAAAAGATCGAAGGGTGATTGTTAATACAAACACTAGATTTTCGGAAAAGGACTGTGTAATAAATCACATACCCATGCATAAGTTGTTCTAAAGGAAGTGAGAGGGAAAACACAAAGTATAGTATCAAGTGTACAAGAGGATATATCACAAGGTAAATTGTATCGTGTGTCACATTTGATACACAATTGCATGTAGTGTATTATCTTAGTGGGAGGGTTGTTTTGAAACCTTATAGATATATGTTTTGGGGAGTTGTGAGACTTGGTCCCTAGTAAACATGAATTGACCCACGGATACAACGAAGCACTACAAGATAAAAATGTGATATCTTAACAAGTTGCAATGAATTTTGAAATAGAATCAATAGATTTTAAATCAAATTTGGGAGCTTATAGGAGCACTAAATGGTGTAAAAGCAATTGGAAGTGGCCATACAAAATAAAAGAGGATCATATGGTAAGGTGAAAACCTTGGAAGCAAAGCTTGTTGCGAAAAGGTATACTCAGAAAGAAAGGATTTGATTATGAGGGAACTTGTTCGCCAGTAGCTATTCCTAAGTCGATACGGAATCTTTTATTTGTTATTTTTCATATTGGATATGAGGTATATCAAATAGATGTCAAGACAGTTTTCCTGATTGGAATTCTTGAAGAAAATATCTATGTGAAACAACTCAAGTGATTCATTGCAAAGGGTTAAGAGCAATTTGTGTGTAAGCTTAAAATTATCCATCGATGGACTAAAGTAAGCTTCAAGATCATGAAACATCTGTTTTGATGAGGAAATCCAGGCATATGGATTTATTCAATGCGCGGATGTATCTTGTGTATTGAAAAGAGTGACAGAAATGTGGTGATATTTCGTGTATTGTACGTAGATGATACATTGCTCATTGGAGACAATGAAAGAGTATTGTCGGATATATGGGTATGGTTGTTAAAGCAGTATAAAATGAAGGACTTAAGAAAAGCAAAATATACTCTTTTGATCACGGTAATACAGATCATAAGAAAGGATGTTATGATTGTCTCAAGCTTCATGAAGTGATACAACCCCTACTTGTTTTAGCATGTGACTTTTCTAAGAAAATGTGTCTTAGGACACAAAAGAAGATAAAGGAGATGAAAGCGGTTTCTTATGCTTTGGCGAATAAGGAAGCTTAATCTAAGGAATGCTATGCACGAGATTGGATATCTGTTTTGTCGAAGGCATGGTCAGTGAGTATCAAGGTAATCGAAACAAGAATGATGAACTGTGGTAAGACATATACTTATGTCCCTGAAAAGGACCAAAAATTATATGTGGACTTATCCGAACAGATTCACTGCTTCTTATGGGTTACATAGATTCAGATTTTTCAAATCAGATAGGGACGACAGTAAATCCACCTCAAATGTTATGTGTTTAATTTTAGGAAGTAGAGTCACAATGTGGAGGAGTGTTATATAGAAATATATTTCAGACTCCAGACTCCATCATGGAAAGATGATAAATTGGAGCCTCTGACGTAGACAAAGTATCTCTATGACGCTAGAAACTTCATGATGGACTTGAAGCGTTTCTAAGTTTGCCCAAGGTTATCAAAATTTATTGTGATGATAATGGTGCAGTTGAAAATTTGAAGGAATAGCGAGTCCATAAGCAATTAAACACATGGAGTGCGAGTACCACCTGTATGAGAAATCGTATGTGAGGGGAAGGTTGTTGTCGCATAGATTACATCTGATGATAACCTAGTAAATGCCTTTTTACAAGAACCTTAAGGAGAGAGCTTTTGATGGTCATGTAGTGGGAGTGGGAATTGGATGTATGGCGGTGGATAAGGCATCATAGTCTTTTAGTATAAGTGGGAGGTTGTTGGATTGTATACTAAAAGCCCAGCTTTTTGCATGAACAATGTTATAACAATTTATTTAAAATGAGAACCATATGATCAAATGATTGTGTCTTATAATTTATTTATATGTTCGATACAATAGTCCACTTACTTTATACTGTAGATAATGTGTTATGTGACAACACGCGGAAGATCATATTATCGATTTTCTTATAAAGTAAAACATATGTTCACAGCCCAGATAGACGAGGACTCTCAATCGTGATGGTTGTAGTGTGATTTGGTATTAGTTTATCTTGACTATAGAATAACATTAGTGCACTTTGCGTGTATTGAGTAGGATCGCTTGAGATCGTTCAACTTGTACTGTTTATATAGAAGAACTTGATCTCTGTTATTATGTATGTTCGTGCTCTTAATCCCTATACAATAACCTCGACACGTAAGGCAATATGTATTTCTTTGATTCATAATGGGTGAGATTTACATGTAATTAAATCAACAAACTCGGTGAGTTGAAAAATAGTGTTGTCTCTATGGTGTGCTGTTGATTATAGAAGGAATTCGTATCCGATATAGGTTGATGATGTCCCCTTGAAGAGCTCATAAGGATTATCATGTAAACCCTGCAGGTAGATTTATTCTGGCATGATAATAAGGTTGAGTGGTACTACTCTCGGATGAGATATTAATTAATGGAGTTGTCAGTAACTTAATTAATTAATGGGCATTGTATATCTTAAACATAGGGAGACTAACGGACTCATAATAAGAAGGAGCCCATAACGTAATTATGGGATTAGAACGGTAGTACAGTAATAATATTTTAGTGGTATATATTATTATTATTGGACTTAAGTATAATCTTTGGGCTAAGCTTGGATACTTAATCCCAATGAAGGCCCAACTCTAATTTCTCCTCCTGGTCCCTACTGTTGCCCATATATAAGTCATCTCAACTGTCTGAAAACTCTAATAAAAAATTGAAAAGTAATTCATGCATAGCACTTTGAGGAGGGTGAGGAGCAGCAGATTGAGAAGATCTCGAAGATCGTCACCCACACGACGTCGAGATTGGACTTGGGAATACAGCAGAAGATCGGAAGGTTGTTTGTTGCTGCTGTTCGTCAACTTCCATGATTTTTCTAAAATTATTTGGAACTCTAAACTAGACTTGTGATACAACATTAGAAAGCCACTGAAAAGAGGGTCATTTTGGCGCGTAGATCACTCAATTCAGAGATCGGATATGAGAGTTATGCCCAAAACGGTGAGGCTGCGCAGGCTGCCAGCGAGAATTTATCATCTTTTTCAATATACCCTAGTGAAAGGTAATACCTTTCTACGTTTCTTGCTTCCGCTGATTTAAAAATGCATAGAACCCTAACGGTTCATGTTAAAATCAAATGATCGAATGCCAATAGTAACGCCAAATTCAAGAGCCTCGAGTTCGGCTGATGGTTCCTGAATAGGCACCACCACAGACTAAGTGGAAAGTTCCACGAGAGGGCGGGCCCTCAGCCTCAGAATCAGCCGTAGCAAGTTCCAGAATATCATCGGCAAAGGCTTCATCTAAATCAACTTCCAACACCTCATTAGAATCCTCCTCGGGAAGTTCGGTATTGGTGATAAATTCAGAGTATTCGCCAAGTAGCCCTAGATCAAGCTGTTTTTATAGAGATTCACCTGGGGTCATCTTCTCTTGACTAAGAGCTTGGCAGAGAATATCATGCGTGTCATCCAAACAGTCTGGATAAGGTTTTTCGGAGGAAGCCTTCGCCATGGCCATCGAGGAAGAGCAGAAGCAGTAAATCTTAGTCTTGGAAAGAATAACATCCCTATAGTAAGGATTGTCCGCTTGGGATAAAAGAAGCTCATCCTTAACCTGATCCAGTTTGGCTGCAGCTTCATTCTGCTCATTCCGAGCTTCGGCACCGCTTCTTCGGCCTCTTGAATTTTTTGATTGAGCAAGGCTTCAGAAGCTTCTTTCTCTTGACGTATCCCCTTGACCTCTTTGTTGGAGGACATCTGGAGGGCATGGAGGCTATTCTGGATCCGGGTCATATTAGCACGAAACTGATCTTCCCTCACCTTAATCTCCTCTTTATGCTCGGCCTCCATCTTAGCGATCTTATCTGAAAGTACCTTTTTGCCAAGAAAAGGGCACTCTTCTCTTTCTCGGAATCGATCAATAGATTATCATATCGAGCACGCAAAGCCTCAAAACTTCTCTCAAGCTCAGCTTTCTTATCCTGCTCAATCCCCAATTCCCCTCGAACTTGAGCCTAGTTGTATTCGATTCAAGAGATTTCCATTCATAATCTTTGATTTTACTGAGGAGCAAGGTGACCTCATCCTGCAAATGGGACTTGCGCCTCTCCAATTCAAAGATATGATGCATAGCATTGGAGACATGAAGGGCTTGCCACTCAGATAACTAGCGGCACTAAGAAGAGAAGCCCTAGCAGACATTTTCTTAAACATGAGTAAGGATCTCTTTAGTACAACCCTTGAAGGGAAAGGCAACGGCATGAGCTAAAAAGGTAGGAGCATCGAAATCAAACAGAGGCTCTTGACTGCGAATAAAAGTTTTGCCAGCTTCATCAAGACCACCATATTTCTCAGAAAGTTCCCGGTCGACTATTTGGTTCACGGGAAGATAGGGAGTAGCCTCTTCCAATATAGGAAGAGCAGGAGGGATTGTCTCAGTCGATAGACGATTGTAATCCTAGGAGCACAAGGGGACCTTTCCCTGATAATATCGCCAAACCTCCGAAGAAAAAGAAGCTCCGTAACGAGTGGGAGAACTGTAAGGAGCATGATTTCTCACGAGACCTTCGAAAGACGTACCTTGAAGACCCGGATCAGGACTAGTTGATAGCTCAGAAAAAAACGAAAGGAAGTACTAGTGGTGTCGAAAACTCCATTCGGAGATTTGGCAGGAGCATTAAGAGAAGGGGACGAGCTAATATCACAAACGTCAAAAGTTTCCCGAGGAACCGAATCGGGTACGCCAAAGGAGTTGACACCCATACCACCAGCACTGTCATCCCGAATCTTCTTCAGAGGACAAATGATGAGGGCAGTACTATCATGGGTCCCCTCATCGGAACTTTCATCCTGCAGACTCCACTTCCTCTTTGAGACAACAGATTTGGCAATTATGGCCTTAGAATGATCCTTTTTAGGCTTGGGAGCTTTAGGGGCTCTTTTGGAAACCTTCTCTGGAGCACCAGAGGTCTTCCCAGTGACGGTACCAACATCTCGCCTCAGAGGGGGAGGATTGGATGAATCACGGATCTTAATAGCTTTCAGGGGCTGCACATCTAGGGAGCTTCAAAAACTTCTTGGAGGAGGTTTGAGAAACTTTTTTCTTTCCATTGTTAAGGACCGCCTGCCTGCGGGAGGAAGGAAGGAAGAGTAGTAATACTCGCTATATCTGGCAAGAGGCATTTCTCCTCCCCTGATAAAGTATAAAAGGAGAAGTGGAGATAGGAGTATGAGAAACCATCACAAAAAACATCGAGGGGATGAAACAAAGGACACAACAGTAAAAAAATTACCTGGCATGGGTATAGTCGAAGAGGTAAAACCAGCGGTGAAGGGATTGATACAGGTGAGAATAGACTGGAAATGATGCTCCTTGTCAGAAAGTTCAAGACAAACTTTCCAAGGTACACGACTCGCTTACTGCATAAGAAGAGAAAAAAAAAGTTAGTAAAGGAAAAGGAGAAGAAGGAAACTAAAATACATACACGCACTGAGATCAGGCAGAAAGAAGGAACTCCTAGGAAATACAATAGAAATTTGGGGATTCTCTGAATCAAAAAGACCAAGCCCCCTCCACGTCCCACAAACCCAAACTCAGTGATCTTTCTATTTTTTATCGAGCTAGGCAAAGAATCAACTAATTTGGTATGACGGGGTGTCAAATAGTAGTACCCCTTTATCCTGGCATTTAGAGTAAGCCGATATAGAAAGTTGATATCGGAGGTACTCAACGACTGATACCCCATCAAATGAAAAAGAACCAAGACCCCCATCAAAGCAGCCCAACCGTTAGGAGCCAGCTGAGTAAGGGTTATACCCCAGAAATCAAGAACATCCTGGATACTGGGATGTAGTGGGAAGTGAAGACCGAGTTTGAACTGCAGTTCATAGGATGCAACAACATTTAACGGAGTGAAACACATTCGATCCTTGGAAGAGGGGAGAAAAAATTCGATATCATCTCAACATTAGAATTTATCGATGGCAATAATGGTATTTTTCTCTAACCAACGATCGTCAATGGCAGAAGGGAAATCTTTAGTAGAAAAGGGAATCCTATCTTCCCACACAGGAAGCTTCCCGAGATGAGCCACCAGCCCGAGACCGGCATTGACTATATCGGCACAGTGCCCTAAACTGAAATTCGACACAAAGTCAGTAACCACCTGGTCAAAGGAGGACTTAGAAAGGGAACGAGAACTTGAACCCTCTTCTAGTCGTGGAGAAGGAGACCCAGCACTCCCGACCGAAGAATCAGTAGTTCGTGAAGGGGATTTCGAAGGAAAAGTGGAACCCTCGCGGTCCATGTTCACAAAAGTATAGGAGGAGAGGAAACAGTATACAGAAGAAAAAAAGAGAGGAATTCCTAAACGACGACATGAAGAACTCAAAGACACCAAGAAGAGTAATTTAGGGAAATGAGGAAGATAAGGGGAGAAGAGTGATACCTGAATGAGAAGGGAAGCGTACAGTACAAGGAAAATCGCAACCGTCAGAGGGAAAGATGGAAGAGGAAAAATCGAAGGGAGAGAAATGGGAGAAGAAAGCAAACTGCTAGAATTTTCGAAATTTGAGATTTGAAGAAAAACACCAAATACCAAAAATACCCTTAACCTTGCGGGAATATCTCGGCGACCCTGGTATTCAAGGGACATGATTAATGGGGGACCAAGATAAGAAACTAAAGTGGAAGAAATAGGAATCATGCATACTGAAGCATGAGGGATATAACTTACAAAAATATAGGTCGACCCTAGATAATCTCAAACTATAAGATTATCTAGGCTCGAGGGGCTAATGGTATGGGTATTATATCCCCCATGCAAGATGGACCAAAAGCCTAACAAGCTGATATACCACGAGGTAGAGGCCAAACTATGAAGAGATACAGGAATGGGAAGGAATGGCAAATCAAGGGTCGACGACAACCCAAAAAGTAGACCCAGGCCCAAAAGACACACTTCAGAGAAAGAACCAGGTGGACGCCAAAGAAATAAACCCATCATCAAAGGTCGAGGAGCCCAAGAAGACGAGGTCCAGGAAAGGGCCAAGACCCCTCGGCAGAATACCCCGGCTCCGAAGCCAAAAGAGAGATCCAGGAGCTCGGACAAACAGCATAACCTCAAAAATGGACCCATTCGACGACTGGAAGGATTATCAGGACTGCGGGGCAAAATACAAACACGACTGTGAGAACGACTAGTGGCGATAGGCTAAAGGACAAGGATAACGGTAAGAAGGGATGTCTTGGGCAACATTCTCAACTAGAAGACAACATATGACAGGCGCGTCCCGTTTTGTTCACCAAAGGGAAGCAAGCAAAGGACAGAAGAAAACCTACTACACTCTGCAAGATATCTGGCAGCTCCCTGCACTGGCTCCCAAATGTCGTTGTTGTACCAGTAGTCCCCATTTATGGCAGCTTGTCTTTGCCCAAGTGGCATGACAGGATTAGACAATCGTTAGGGTTTTGTTGGTAGTATAAATAACTTCTCTCACAAGAGAGAACCAGTTTACTCATTCTCACTTTAGACATTACACTTGTAATTGAGAGGGCTTATGAGTGTTGTTCTGGAGGAGAGTAATAAAATTGCTTAAGGACTTTGGTTGGATTTCTCATCTCTCATATAGTTACTTGTTTGTTGTTTTTTATTGTTCTCGTTATACAACTCCATCATCTCCCTTAATCCTAAAATTAACTAGCTAAATAACAGCCATCAACAGTGACAATTGATTAACCGATTATTTCTTCATGAAAAGTTGAACGTTATTGCTGTTATTTTAGCATCTAATTAAATCAAATTATGATATTTAAAGCAAATCTCATTTCATTTGCAAAAGTAATGTTGATGTGTAGGATTTTATTGTTATGAACATAATTTATTTTTTTTTCTGCAAAAAATAGAAATTATGTGATTTTAATAGGTTATTATATAATCTATCTATACATAAACAAGTTTGCTAAATATAATAAATATGCATTTTCTCAAAATTTTAATACTATGTAGTAAAAGTATATCAGTTAAAAAAATAGAAATATTCTAGTATGGAAAGAAAAGATAATTAGGCTATAAGGAAGGAGTTTTGCGATAAAGTGAGCAATGTTAGGATGACTGAAAATTTTTATGGAGAGGGGAAAAAGTGTTTAAGAGGAATAATTGAATCAAATGATCTTTAATTTTTTTCTTCTTTAAAATCAAATCATACACTTTATTATTTCTTTTTTTAAATCAAATTATACTCTGGCTCTCTCAATTTGGTATTATATCTTTCTTCTCTTGAACACTTTCTTTATGAAATTAATTTCTTGAACTTAGTATTTATGGAAGGAGGTATCTTTAAAAAGGCATGGAAGAATTTGCATAACTTTATGTTTTTGAGAGTGTCAATTTGTGACTTTGAATTGATTTATAATAATGGTGAGACTCTCCTAGGAATGAAATGAACAATTCAACGAGAGATATTTGTTGGCTTTGGAGAGGTTTTTTGTGTTTGAATACAATGGATCTACATTTTATAGCTCAATTAGTTTATCAATTGAAAAGAATGAGAAACAGATTTATCACTATTTCATTTACTTTAGATAAATAAATAAAGAGTGAGGCTTTGTGTACCCGGACGCACGGAGCACATTCTGTGCGCCTTTGCAATTTCCATGCACATTTGCAATTAAATCTTTAGCAATACATAGGTTTAAATAGAATTGGAGGGGGAGGGTTGTGTTCACATTGGGACACAGAGTATCCCTCCGTGTCCCTAGGGGCGTAGGGGCTTTTGCCATAAATGAACTGTTAGCAACGATACATCCATGTTTTTTTCATTATTATATTGGAAAAAATATTCAAATGTTGATTTCATCATATACATGGATTTCAATTGTTAGAATTTTTTATATTACAAATTTATACAAATATTGATGCTATGAAAAATTAAAGTTACCATACTTGAAGGAAATATATAGATTTTACATATATATTGAGAAAAAAAATTATTTATTGAAATAATAATAATTAATTAATTAAAGTTATATACTCCTATCCATTTATTTGAAATATACAAAATGGCAGAAATGGGTTGCATAAACAACACAATACGAAATTTAGCATCATTAAGAAAAAAAAGTCTATTACAAGTTTCTATAATTTTTATTTTTTTTATAGGACGAATACAAGACAATCAATATATTTTCATGAAATTTACATATAACATTGAAATACGTACCGAGTATATATTTAAATTTTATATATATATATATATATAATAGAGTAAAAATTAGTACTATAGTTAGGTAGTGATAATTTTTGTTTGTTTATTGTTTTAAGTGAAATAAATTTTTGATTTATGTCAACATATAAGTGGCAATTTGTGTAAATGAAATATTAATGGAAGAGAAAAAAGATATGAGAATATAGTGTTAATTGAGAATGTATGAAATGAAATGTGAGAAATTTAATGATTAATATAGAGTAATTTGTAAGTGTATCATATGGTGGTGATTTTTTTTAAAATTTTACTTTCACAGTTTTGGGTATTTTTACCCGTTTATATGGGAACAAAATTAAGAAGTGTTGTCTTTTTTTAATATATAATAATTTAAGAAAATTAGAGATAAGGAGAGAAAAATAAATAAAGTTATTGAAAATGATGAACAAAGTGTAAAAAAAATAAATAAAAGTTGTTAGGATTGACAAATAAAGTGTAAAAATTAGATAAGATGTATAGTTTATTTTTAACATGTGTAGGTCTTGCGTGAGACTGTCTAAATTGAACAACCCAGTCATAATTTTTTTTTTCATTTCAACAGGTACCACCTCACATAACATATATTTGGTACATTAATATTTGATTCATACTTTACAAAAATTTGTATATTAATTATCAATAAACATATTTTATCTATGTAAAAATAACACTTTAATTCATCTTACATAAGTATCATCTCGCATTAATTAATTATTACATTTATATATTATTATTATTATTATTATAATTATAAAATTTATATAATAATTTATACTACATAATATTTTTTCCGCGTATCACACGGGTTTATTACTAGTACTTTACAAAACTTATACATTTATAATTAAAAATATATATATTAATGAATAAAAATATACACACTTTATAAATGAAATTTCGGCTACTCTTTTTAATGAAAGAGTGAATGTAAAAACACCGTATAATTGAATTATCTTATTTATTTATATTTTTATTATTGTAATAGTTCAAATTTTTTGTTATTTATCTGATTTATTGTTATTTAAATATTATAATTTTATAAAATATAATAATTTTTTAAAAGAAGTAGTAGTATTTTTCTTTTTAAATGATACTAATCAAATAAAAATGATAGTTTTCCATTTAAGTTATGTCATTAACAATGACAAAAACATGTAACGGACGTCTAACAAAATAACTCCCATGAAAAAGATAAGAAGTGATAATTTTTATAACGAAAAGTGATCCAATAATGATAAGTGATAATGTTGCTTGAACTATTTCATGAATAATTTATATTATAAAAGAAAAACGATAACATTTTAAAATAAAAGTGATAGCTCTTTAATAAAAATTAATAATTAATTACGAAGGCTCACGAACAATTTATAAAATGGTAAAACGTGATAATATTTTTTATTTAAAAAAAATTATTCTTAATCAAAGAAAAGTGATATTAGATTTTTTGAATTATTTCACGAATAATTCATTTTAATAAAAAAAATAATAACATTTTTAATAAAAAAAATGGTACATGATAAAGAAAAAGTAATAACTGTTAAATTATTTTATACTTTCTCCGTCCCGCCCAAACATCACCGATTGTTTTTTATGCGTAGATTAAGGAGTATTATTATTTTATATGTAGTGAATAATTGTATTTGTGGGATGAATAAAAAATAATAACCTTTACTCCCTCCGTCCCATACTAAGGGTAGTTTTTACTTTTTGACACGTAGATTAAAAAATATTATATTTAATATGTATTGGGTAGTTCTATTAGTGACAATTTAAATTTAATATTTTAATTGTATTAGATGTAGTTTGATGTATATAAAAAAAGAAAGAAATTTTTTTTTGGATGAAACGCCTTACATGAGAAAAAGAGATTATTTGAATGGGAAAGAGAGATTATTTTATTATTATTATTATGGTAAGAAAACGGTAAGAAATATAAACGGTAAAGAAAAGAGAAAAGTTCTGATGAAGAAGGGCGGGCCCACCTGCGGAAATTGGAATGCGAGTCCCCCTCCCCTCCCCCGTCACGTGTGGAGCACGCGCGCCTCCCATTGGTGTTTGGTGCCACCCCGGCACCCCCTCCCCCTCCCTATTTGAATTGCCACATTTGGCATTGAAAGCAGTGTGAGGGTGGATTAATTGCCAACTCATCCATTTCTTATCACAATTACTCCTTTATATATAGTCCCCATCACTCCCTCTTGCCTTCATTTCCATTTAGGGTTTCTCCTACCTTTCTTTAGACATGATCACTACAGTGACTTCACAACTGTATGCTTATAACCCCCCCCCCCCCCCCAACCACCACCGCCACCACCACCCTCTCTCTTCACACACAAACATATATCTGCACCAGACATCTTCTGATACTCATGCTAGCTCATGGATCTTGAATATGTAACTGTCATGTTTTACCAGATCTATAGCTGTTTTATGTTTTCATTTTACCCGTATTCTTCATTGAGGATTCACTTTTCAACACTTTCTTGTACTGGTTTTATGCACATCTATATATGTTTCTTAACAACATGGGTTTGCTTTTTGAACCAAAAAGATTGACTAGGGTTGTGGTCATGTGTCTATATATGTAGAGTTGAAGATGATTGGGTGGAGCTCCTTGAAGTCCAATAGAGGATCCTGCGGGGCTGAATAAGCTGCTGGTTTATGGATCCCTCAACCCTATCCAGATCTAATTGGATGGGTTTGTGGCTTCCATAAACGAGGAGCTTCATATACCCATGTTTGAACCTTCTTTGGATTGAAGGGAGCTCTACACTTTTGCCCTTTTTTTCTGGATCAGATTCTGATTGGTGTAATGATCTCTTAATTTCTTGAGTCTTGGATTTTAGTTTGTTATATTTGGGGCATGAAGAAAGTCAAATGTTTATATTGGAGCCTATTCTTTAACCCTTTGGGAGACTTTTGTCTTGTGTTTTATTTATGGGATCCATCCAACAGGAGATAGATTGCTTGGAGGGATTTGGTGAAAAAGAGTTGCTGGATTTGCTTCTTTTCCCTCTGTAGAAAATCCTCCCTTGGATTTGTTGTTAGATTTTGCTTTGTTTTAGCAACTTTTGTACTAAATCAAATTCCATTTCATTCCATGTACGTAAATCTCATTCGTCTTTGAATCATGACTATTTTGACATCAGTTTTTCCTAATTTGCTCTGCACTTTTATTATAATTAAATTAAATTTGATTAATTAATTTTGAGTGGGTTGCAATATGGGGTTAATGTATTTGCCGACAGTAGCATGAATGTGCACAGTAAATATCAATTATTGTACTCCCATCTCTATGCGCGGGACCCAACGTTTCTTTGGATTTCGATATTCAAATATCTAACGCTCTAACCTTGATTTAAAAAAAAAGAACCATTAATACTAATTTTGGTCATTTACAAAGTATTCATCTCGTTATTCTTGGCGTTCGCTTCGAAGGTATCAATTTTTTTTATTTAATAAAAAAAATATACAATATGACTCACTATTTTCTCTAATATAATTATACATTTTATGTATAATAATAATATTTTTTAATTCACGTGCAAAAAGTAAATAAAGAACTTAAAATTGTTCACGTGCTAACAGCAAATAATTATCTTGTAAGTGATCGGAGGGAATAATATTTTTAAATAATATACCTTTCGTTCGCCAATTATTTTCACAATTTTTGTTTTTGTCTGTCTAACATTTATTTTAACGGTTGAAAAAAAGAAAATTTTATATTAACCATCATTATTAAAAGTATTATTTTAACTGTTAGAAAAAAAAAATTTACATTAAACAACAACCTTAAAATTATCTTAATTTTAAAAGTACTTCTTTCGTCCTCTTGATACGTATCAATTTTTCTATTTTGGTCTGTCCTATTACAAAGTATCAATTTTCTTTTTTGGATTGATGACCCACAATCACTATACATGATCCCACATACTACCCACTACACATTAAAATATTAGTCCCTCCGTCCCAACTTCAACTTCACACTTTCCATTTTGATCCGTCCCAAATTCAACTTCACACTTCAATAAAAGGAAAAAACAACAAACTAATATCCCTCTAACATACTTTAATTTCAAATTTGCCATCACCTTTTTTAACACACATAACATACTTTATCATTTATTTATTATCCAAAAATACCATATTACCCTCAAAAGTAATTTTTCTTAAACTCCGTATCTACAGTAAACGTGAACTTGAATTTGAGAAGGAGGGAGTATATTTCTCCCCTTACAAGGGAACGAAAGAAATATTACTCTCATCTAATATAAATAAAATACTTTATAAATTACATCTACAAATACCATAATCTCCAAATGAAGTCAATAAAATTATAACTCATCCATGATTATTTTTATACTTACTTTTGTATAGAAGTTAAAAAGTTATAGTTCTCAGTAACAAAATACTTTTCAGAATCGTAGTAAACACGGAATTAAAAAAATATTTGTTTGATTAAATTTATTAACTTTTGAAAGATAATATAGTATTTTTAAGTGATAAATTAAAAATATAATATACTATGCATGTTTTGTGAGAGTGGTAAAATTGTAATTAAAATGTACTTTTAGAGGTAAGAATTGATGTGGTATTTTTTTTAAATAGTGAAGTTTAATGTGAGATGAATGGAAATGGAAAGTGTGAAATTTAACTTTGGATGGAAGGAGTAGTATTTTAATATGTAGTAAATTGAGAGATACTATCTCCGTCCGGTTTAAAGAGTCTCATTTGCTTTTTGCACGTGAATTAAGAAATATTATTATTTAATGTGTAGTGGGTAGTTATATTGGTGGGTGTGTGGACCCCATATTTTAATTATATTAGTGAGTATGTATGATTTTCATGTGTGTAAAAAAAAATTAGATCCTTCAGGGCGGACACCCAAAATAGAAGAAAGAGACTCTTTAAAGCAATCAGAGAGAATATTATGTAGTGGATGTTAAATGACAATCTCATCTAAAAGTTTAAACTAACAGAGGGAGAACGTTTAATCAAGACACTCTAACAGTGGATAGATCTATTAGTGTTGTGTGTGAGTCCAATATGAATATATTAATTATTTTGTATAATCTTATTAAAAAAATAGAAATGTAATAATATTTATAAACACCTTAATTAATAAAATATAACAATATTTATGGGGTGGAATTTAAAACGTTTAACAAATTGTGTCACCTAATTACCGTGTTACATGAAATTTTATTGTTGAAAATTTGTTTCTGATTGTCAAATGTAAAAGGAAATTTGTTCTAAAATGTGTAATGTAAAATTTTATTTTTTGATAAATTAAAAGGAAAGAATAATAAGGTTGAAAATGGGTATTAAAAGTTATGAATAATAATAATAATAATAATACTCCTTTCACTCAGTTTAAATATCTCAATTTTATTAGTTTGAACAGTGACTCTAAAATATCCATATTTCTTTTTTAATAAAAAAGTTCATTATATATATCCACTATTTACCTCTAATACGATTATTCACTGCAAATATAATAATAATATTTCTTACTCAATTTATAAAAAGCATACAAATACCTTTTAAGTAGGAGGAGAATATGTTTGTTTTATGTAATTTGATGTCACATCAATATTTAAAAGGTGAATGGTGATGTGTACAAGGAGTACAAATTGCCTTTCCTCCGTTCATTTTTCGTCATCATTTTATTATTTTTGGCATCCGATTCAAAAGTATTAATTTTTCCTATTTAATAAAAACATACACCATATGACTCACTATTTCCCTCTAATACAACTACCCACTTTACATATAATAATAATACTCTTTAATCTACATGTAAAAAGCAAACAGACACCTCAAAACCGGACTGAGGAGTATATTCCAACCCTATTTCATTTCAAGTTCATAAGGGGTGGAATGAGTGATACATCACTCATTTTCAAATTGTGTTACCCATTCCATTTTGTTGAAACATGAGAAGGAAAAGATGGTAGAATAGAAAATTTCAAATATATGTATAATAGAATAAATAGGGATGGCAATGGGCTGGGGGCGGGCAGGTATATATGTGCCCTGCAGGCCCTGCCCTCCTAGCCCCCTGTCCCGTGCCCGCTACGGATTGGCTATTGAAGGCTCATGCCCGGGTCTATGCGGAGCAGGTCCGTCTCCTCCCCCCCGTCTCATTTTTTTATTTTTTATTATAATACATTCAAATAGAAAATATTAAATTAAAATAAAATAAATTAAATTTAAATTTTAAATTAAATAATTAAAGTTTATTTTAATTTTTAAATTTTATATTACATTATATATTTAATGATATATAATATTGTACTAAAGTATTTTGTAATAGTTATATATAAATACTTTATATGGTTTTTTTATTTAAAGTAAATAAAAATTTGTGTATAATATTTAATATATATCAATAAATTATATTATATAATAAATACTTTAAATAACAAAATTTAATATTTAAGTACGGGGCGGGCTGGGGCGACATTAGAACCTAGACCCAACCTGGCCCATGTACATGGCTGTCGGACTGATGAGTGATATTTTCACCTAAATTTTAGTGCATTTTTATATCCATTTACGTATTATTTTATTCGTATTTATGTGTTATTTGGTTGTACTTTGTATTTTTTTTTGAAATATGTGTAAATGAGCTTAAACCTATGATTTTCAATGTAAAAAAATGGATTTTAATTCGGAGTTGAAACGAAGGAAAACGAGCCGAAACAAAATGTGAAAAATAGGGACATGCACCAACACGAGCCATGTACGGAATACATCCTTGTAAGACGTGGCCATGTGCCGATATCAATTCATTCAACACGACCACCCTGTGCCCGTGTTACAGCACACGACCCGTGTGCCGTCTTGAGTGAAAGTTGACTTGCAAACCCTGACATGACTCGACTCGTGCTGCAGCACACGAGTCGTGTCGGTGCCAGAACAAGAAATTTTTACACATCTTTTAGAAGATCTCCAAGGGGTATATATATCAATTCATTCCACATTTTGGAGAGAGATTCCGAAATTCAGCTGCCCACACACCTCACATACCGATTCCTTCATTTTACACCATATCCTTCATCAAATTCATCCATCTAATTACTCCATCATCATCTCACCATAAAGTTTCCATCCAAATCAAGTGAAGAAGCAAGGAAGAGTGTGGGTGATCACCAAAGGAAGAAAGGAGATTCAATTAAATCCAATCCAAGGGAGTTTTCATTCCAATTTTGTGTTAATTCTATAGTTTACCATGATTTGTAAGGTTTTTAATGTCTATATTAAGGATCTTATGAAGATTGTAGGATAATCTCCCTTGTGAGATTATCAACATGAAAGTTGTTGGATAATTTGTAGATCTATGTAATTAAATTCATATGTTGATTGGGATATTTGATTTTCTATCATTGATGCTTAATATCTTGAGATCTATGATGTTTTCTGTATTTGATTGTTCTAAATATATGATTAGATTGAGAGACCAATTATATGCTTAGGATAGTTGAGTGAATCATTTCATCAAACACCTCATGTTCATTATAAATTGTAAAGAGATTGAGAAATCCTTTAGGATTTATAACCCATTTATAGAACATGTGATTAATTAGATTGAGAAGTCAATTAATTATGTGAAGGGACTCTTTAATTGAACCTAGTACCTAGTTGGAACAGTTTAATTGAGAACTAACCTTTAAGCTCTTTTGAGATTGCGAAAATGATCTACATCCTATGCATTTCGAGAGGAAGTGTAGGTGACATATGTGTTGGCCCTTAATCTTAACCCTTGATACATATGAGTTTAATGCATGAATCCTTGAATTACCACTTCATTAGTGTTGTTAATCTCACTTTTACTCAACTTGAAAAACCACTCATCTCTTACTATTTTATTTGCTACCATTACTTGCTTTAGTAATTGTTATTTACTTGTGTTTAAAAAACCAATCATTGATGTTTAGTTTCTATAAAATAACGATAAACGTGATCTCGCTTAAGTTCTAGCATCGACCTCCCTATGGTTCGATAAATTCTTGAATTGGTCAACGCGACTACAAGTTATGGCTAATCACGGACCCGTCCCATTTTCTGTGCGGAACGGGGTGGATCCACCCCAATTGGCACGGGACTGAACTAGCACGGGCCGGGCCAAATTGCCATCCCTAGAATAAGAGGGTGAGAGAAAATTTGTTTTAATTGAAGAAGGATCATTAAAGAAAATGAGTGAACTGAGTTTGTAGTATATGACCTTTAAACGCAAATTCAATTTTCAAAACATCAAGTAAATATAGCCTCATGCTTTAAATTTCAACAAAAATATGCATGGCTTTTAAATACGAGAATTCAATTTTCAAAACATCAAACAAATATATAGCTCTTTCATAAAAGTTTTTATGCATGGCTTTTAAATACGAGAATTCAATTTTCAAAACATCAAACAAATATATAGCTCTTTCAGAAACGGTACTTATATAAAAAGTATTTTAAAATGTATTATAGTTATGCTAAAATTTGCGTGTTTTAAAGGATATCGTGCCCTCAAATCCCACGCTTTTGGAAAGTTATACCCTATAATATTAAATATTATACCATTTCATATAATAACTTGTACTCTTGATTTTTTAAAGGAAAAAAACTTAGTTTCTTTAATTAACATTTATATCATTCAGATTTCAGTCGATATTTTCAATTAAAAAAATTAGGGTTAATTGCAAAAAAAAAACCACCAATTTTACACCTGTAGCAAATTAATTCTCACTTTTGAGAAATTGCCAAAAAAACCACCACCTTTAAGTATTGTTGCAAAACGCACCCAAAAAACCAGTACTTTTAGCCACAAATTGGGTTTATTTTGCAACAATACTTAAAGGTGGTGTTTTTTTGCAATTTCTCAAAAGTAGTGGTTAATTTGTAATAACAGTAAAGTTTGTAATTTTTTTTACAATTAAACCCAAAAAAATATACCCTAAATAATTAATTAATTAAAGTTTATACTATTTAGAACAAAATATTATAACATTATACACCTTATGCAACACAAGGCATCATCTCATATAGTAAAAATATACTTATTAATAATTAAAACATATTATTCTAAAATATAATAAATATTGTATTAAAATATAATTTTAAGTATCATAATATAATTTACTATAAGCATACTTTAACTATAAAAAACATACTCCTTTGATGAGAATGAAAATAAGCGTGTTTTAGGTGGAAAAATAATCAAAAGTGTAAAGTTGGAGAAAAGGTGCAACTTGTGCAAGAATGCTAAAAATCGCACGTCCAATTTGTGTAATTTTTCTGTATTCTTGTGGAGTTCTGAACTGAAAGTGAGAAATACGGTTGAAAAGCCACAGAAGAGAGGATCGTTTTGGCATAAGAAACACTTCAATTGGAGTCCAAACGAGAAAGTTATGATCAAAATGATGACATCGCGCAAACTGTTTCTACTCAGCACGACTGTTCTACTTTACATGACTTGTTATATCTTCAAATATTAGACTTTTGGTAATTTCTTTATATGGATAGAAATCTAAGGAAGAGATGATCGCGTGAGTTTAAGAATCACTCAAATCAGAGTTTGGACGAGGAAATTATGCTCAAAATTGTGAAGTCGCACAGCTGCCAGCGAGAATTTTCGAAAATTTCAGAAAATTACCTATTTCTTGGAGCACAATTAATCTCCTTATCACATAATCTTCCATGATTCACCCATATCTTTTATTTTCTTATTTAATTCTCTTCTCACACCTATATATATTTTATATCATTATTCATTTGAGAATGCACCGCAACACAATCATCCTACACCCCACAAGGGGAATCACTCCCAACCATCATCCACATTCTTTCCTCCATCCATCCATCACTATGAAGATTAGAACTAAGAGGAGTATTCAAGATGGAGAAGGACGCGAAGACTCCCGCATCTAGGGTTTTATTCATTTTCTAATTTATCTTGTATTTTCCTAACATATGGGTAAGATCTATCCTACACCCATGATTTTTCTTCGCAACATCATGTGCTAGAACTATTTTCGTAGATCTAGTTTTTATGAAAGTTTTATGAATTAATTAAACTCTCTTGTGTGTTGATTAGCCATAGTTTAGTGGTATGACCAACTAAAAATAATCGAACCTCAAGGAGGACGTCACTAGAGCTCAAGCGATCTCATGTTCATTGTAATTTTATAGAGACGGATATCAATGGAGGAGTGATCAAACAAAAATTAAATCAATCAATGCAAGCAAGATTAAATGATTAAATGAGTGCTTTCCAAATTAAGCAAGGGTGAGATTAACAACAATCAAGGAGTGGTAATTCATATATTCATGCATTCAAACTCATGTGGTTTAAGGCTTGACTAAGGGCTAACACTAATGTCACCCAAGCTTCCTCTCGGAATGGGTAGGATATGATCTTATAAAGGTTCCATGGTTAGTTCTCAATTAAAACATTCCAACTAGGTACTAGATTCAATTAAGAGTCCCTTCACATAATCTATTGAATTCTCAATCTAATAAATGATATGTTCTATCAAAGGGTTCTAAACTATCAAGGACTTCTCAATCTCCTAATAATCTATAATGCACATGAAGTGTTTGATGAAATTATTCACTTAACTATCCTAAATATGCAATTGACTTCTCAATCTAATCACATGCTTAAAATAATTAAACACATAAAACATCATCAACCTCAAGATATTAAACATCAATGATAGAAAATCAATTACCAAATCCACACATGAATTTAAGTACATGAATATCACAAATTATTCAACTCCTATCATGTTGCTAATCTCACAAAGGAGATTAGCCTACAATCATTACAAGATCCATAACATAGACATTAGGAATCTTACAAATCATTGTAAACTAAAAGGTTTAACACTAAATCAAGATGAAAACTCCCTTGGATTGAATCCAAATGAATCTCCTTCCTTCCTTGAGTGAAATCCTCCTCTTCTTTGCTTCCTCACTTGATTTGAAGATGAAATGATGGTGGATTTATGAAAGGATGATGATAGATGATGAATGGATGAAGAAAAGGTGTAAAATGCAGAAAATGGTGTGTGAGGTGTGTGTGCAGGGCTGGAATTCGGATCTCCCTGTAAAATGTTGAATAAAGGGGTATTTATACCCCTTGGGAAGCTTCTAGAAGGATTCTGATTTTTGACAGAATTTACACCTACACGGCTCGTGCTCTGCACACGGCCACAGGGGTGGCCATGTTGTGTAATCTGGTGTCCGCGCACGGCTTTCGTTACAGGCCCGTGTTTGGTACACGGCCCGTGTTTCTGCACTGGATACGGGTCATGTTTCTGGGCTCGGCTGGCCGTGTTGTGCTGTCTGCTTCACTGTTCTGGCTCGTTCTTCCTCGTTTCAACTCCGAATTGAGATCCGCTTTTTCCTATGCCTTTCTTATCATATCTAGCATCAAATAAAAATACAAAACACAACCAAATAGAACACAAATACGGATAAAAATATATGAAAACTCACATAAAAAGATACTAAAATCTAGGTGAAAATATCACTCATCACATCCCCAAACTTAAAGTGTTGTGCGTCCCCGCACAACGAAAATGATAAACCAAGGAGAGTGATTTTCACCTAAGAAAAGACTAAACGAACATAAGTAACAACACATCAATAATAATAAGAATCACAATTTATGCTAAGTCATTCTACAACATTAGATTCATGACATGAAGAATTAACAAGTTCAATCACAAGAGAATATTAGTGTAATATAGTCTCTTTTTGTTCCAAGCCTCACATAGGTTATAAATGTCACTCAACAATCTTTAAAGTAGGGTAAATCATCACTCATTAACCGATTAGCTCGACTTGCTATAAGCTTGCTCGTGGACTACATTCACAAACCACCAAAGTTTAAATTAATGATCAAAAAGGTCTTTAATTGGGATGTAATGATAGACTCTTTGGTAGGGTAGGAAGAATGTGGATAATAGTGACTAAACAAGTGTAAGTAATCGAAGAGATGGCCAATTTCCTCAACTTCTCCACTTTCCGTTTCTTCCTTTCTTTTCTTTATTACTCACAAGTACTAATCATCAACTTCCTTGGATTTCTTTAGCTTCTTTCAATGCATGCTTCCTTCTTTTGACTTTTAATACTTGAGCATTTCATTGTTTCTTTGCTCATTTTCTTGTTTTGAGGTTGCATGTTCACTCTTGTTTATGCTATTTTCATCCTTTTTTTTTCATTTGTTTACCATTTTCTTTTCTTCTTTTTCTTCCTCATCAAACCTTTCTAGCCACTATCTCCTCAATCACCCACACAAAGGGTATATATACATGGCTTAAGAAGGTAATCAAGGCTTGTAATGTGCTATATTCACAATAAAAAGGCTTAAAGGCTCAAAATGGTTAACTAGGGATGATGTACATGGTAGGAAAATATATGGCAATGACTATGAATAACAAGGATGGCCTAAGATCATTTCACTAATCTCCACAAATCGGGCTCGTTCCTATAGTCCTTGAGCAAGTTCTAGCTTATCAAACACAACCAATCCACTCATGAAGAAAAACCATGTATGCACGGTTGAGGCTCAAATTCTCACAAGCTTATGCATTGGACCTTAAGAAACTTATTACACCACATTCATCTCAAAATTGAACAAGTTAAGTAAAACATGTCACAATTCGAAAGTGTAGAGATTCTTAATCATAACTTGTCATCACTTACTACCACAACATATCACCACTCATGTTCAAAAATGACTCACAACATCCCAAAACAAACCACCAAACATAACAAGACAAAAATAAGAAAATACACAAAACATAAAATAAAGACTCAACAAACAAGAAACAAAACAAAAACACATAACATGCAAAAACAACAATCACCATCATTAGAAAATGAAGCACATATTCAATCATCCATAACAATGTAAGCTCACAATCATCCCCATCCTTGATTGAAAAGGAAACCTCCCAAAGACATAACACATAAAGTAGTATGTTAATCCATCAATCCAAATCAAAATATGTCAAGCAACTAGAAGTGATAAGGTGTAGAGTACTCCCTCAATAGGCATTTGATAATGAAAGCGTTAGCTCCAAGCTCCATTCATGCTTCCAATACCTTTCACTCATGCTCAAAGACTCAACAAACACCATTAGCTCAACAATTTCATAAAAATATGGACAATCATGAACTTCAACAAAACCAATCATACCAAAATCCAACCAAAACTCATGAGAAAAATTTTAAAATTGACCAATTTTTACAAGAAGACTTATCATTATCAAAATATCATCATATCAAGCACACTCAATTGGTGAGTCACACCACACACTCTCCCCCCAAACTTAAATCGAAACAAGTTGAGACTTAAGTTTGCAAAAAGTGGTGAGACTTACCCTTGTAGTTTCCATTGATGGTCTTCTTGTGGAGAAGCCATAAAACACTTCTCTTTTCTTCAATACGCTTTCTTCTCACGAGCTCAATCCACCTACATGACCAAAATCAACAAAAAGCATCAAAATATAAGAAGAATGGGTTGCCTCCCATTTAGCGCTAAGTTTAACGTCTTCAAGCCGGACGGAATTTTTATGCTCATCGAATCAAAGGATGGTCCATCCCACTTTCTCCTCGCATCCTCACTTTGAACAATAGCTTAGCCCTCTTTTTGTCCACTAATTCAACTTCTCCATTCTTGCTTACAAGCATCAAATCTTCATCAAGGAGTGATTCTAGTGGACTTCCTTTTTCTTCTTTATCGATTTTTCAATCAAGCTCCGATTCTTTCATCCTATTAACATCATAAGAAGATAAGTTAGCATTTGAAAATGTCATATAATCATGAACAATAGAAAATGAAAGGATGCACTAAAAGAGAGCGATGCCCTTTCAGTTGAAGAGGAAGAGAGGCCTGGGCATTCTATCTAATCTCGTAGTGGAAAGGCGCTTCCCCTTTAGTGGATCGTGAGTCAAGTAAGAGACCACGAATTTAAATTGTCAAAGAAAAGAGAATCATGATCATCGAAATCATCCGGAGGCCTTGTATGATGAGGCTTGATCCCTTTATCTTTCTTGCACAAGAATATGACATTCTCTCCATTTGAGCTCAAAGAAAGCTCTTCTCTCCCAACATCAATCTTTGCTCTTCCGGTGGCTAGAAATGGTCTTCCCAAAATGAGTAGAACTCGAGGGTCCGCCTTTACTTCCAACAACATGAAATCAACCGGGAAAGCTAGCCCCTTCACTTTCACCTCCACGTCTTCAACAATCCCAAGTGGCTTCACAACTTCACCATTTACCACTTCAAGACGGATAGTCGTAGGCTTTAGCTCTCCAATTTCAAGGTCTTTAAACGTGGCATGAGACATCACGTTGACACTTGCCCCCAAGTCACACAATGCATCAAGGGTGCTTTTTCCTTCAAAATCACAAGGAATTATGAACTTCCCCGGATCACCAACCTTCGTAGGTCCCCCTTTTTGCATCGACTTACTCATTTCGGGTTACTCCTCTTTCTTTTTCTCTTCATACTTCTTCTTGAGCGACATGACATACTCCTCAAATTCCTTCTTTTTCTCCTCCTTTACAAACATTTGTGGATAGGGAATAGGGAATGGAGTGATCGGGATACCCCAATAGTCATGTTTATACTCTTCTTCTTTGACCTTCTCCTCTACTTTCTTTTCCTCTTGCACCCTCTTCTACTTGGGTATCCATTTAGGCCCCTTCTCTTCTTTCTTACATAATTCTTCCATTTCTTCAACAACCTTGCTTTCCACCACCCTTCTTCAACCTTCCGTTCCTCTTTCATATCAACCAACAAACATTGAGCCTTTGGATTAACTTCGGTTGTGGCCGGAAACTTTCCTTTATGTTGAGCACTCAATGAACTTGCCATTTGTCCAACATTGTACTCCAAAGCTTTGCATCTTCTATCACTATTTTCCTCAATAGCTTTGAATCTTCTTTCATTAGCTTCATCTCTAGCTTTTTCCGATACTTCTCTAGCTTTGTTTGATGCAATCAATTGTTCAAGTAGCTCATCGGTTGATGCTCTTCCCTCATTGTTCGGTGCCTTAGCCCCTGGTTGATATCCCGAAGGATACGCAATCGCATTGCTTGGATTAGAGTAGGAAAAACTACCATGCCTTTGTTGTTGTTGTGGGTATGAGCTTCCACTACTTTGACCATTGAAACCTCCTTGCCTTGGTGGATAGTTTCCTTGACTTTGGTTGAAACTACCTTGGAAATTATTTTAGTAATTCCCTTGGTAGTTTCTTCCTTGCATGTATTGCACATCCTCCACACGTGGCATTATCATAGCCCATTGTTCCCCACTAACACCATTTGGAGGAAGCACACTTTGATCTATTTGGCCATCAACCATATTAATTCCTTGATTAGTCACTCCTTGTTTCAAACTCATTTGCTTCATTACCTCCGCTACTATCATTTCCATGCTTGGCATTTGTGGCTCAACATTCACACTCTTCACACTCGAGTGTTGCCCTTGATTATAGCTCTCAAATCCGTAGCATCCACTAACCCTCTCCGATGGCCATTGGTAGACATTTGTAGCAATTTCATCAAAAATCCTTATAGCCCTTTCCGGAGTCACTCCAAGTACGGATCCACCCGCCGAAGCATCAACAAGCACTCTTTGACCATTTACCAAACCTTGGTAGAAAAACCCCACTTGTTGATTCTCCGAGAATCCATGTTGAAGACACTTGCGTAGCATTTCCTTAAATCTTACCCACGCTTCGTAAAAGCTTTCTTGAGGCAATTGCTTGAATTAAGTAATCAAACTTTTCATTTGAAGCGTTTTAGAAGGTGGGAAATATTTGTTCAAGAATATTTGTGCTAGCTCGTCCCATGTGTTGCACGTACCGGGAGTAAGAGTGGAGAGCCATGTTCGAGCTCTATCCCTCAACGAAAATGAAAACAACCTCATCTTGATACAATCTTCACTCACCCCATTCATCTTCACGGTGTTAGCAATCTCCACAAATTGGGCTAGATGAGCATTAGGATCTTCATTCAGAGTTCTACTAAATTGTTGCTCCCTCACCATAGAAATCAAGCCCATCTTAAATTCAAAGTTATTAGCATGGATTGGTGGCCCCATCATTTGTGGCATTGCTCTTGGCATAAAGAAATCTCGGATCACCCTTTGATCATTTTGCATTCCATGTTGCACTGGAGGTGGTGGTGGTGATACATATGCTTGTAGCGGAGGAGCATAAGCTTGTTGAAAGCCTTGTTGCCTTAGAACTTGTTGCACCATTTGTTGAAGCAAAGCTTGGTTGTTCATAGCTCCATGATTTTGATAGGCTTGTTGAGGAAGATTGAGGTGCGTTGTCATGCACGTTCATATTGTGTCCTCCTTTCCCATCATGCTCTATCTCCACACGATTATCCTCTTGAAAGTTTTCCATTTGCTCACTATTTTTGTTCTCCTTTCTTCTCCTTCTCAATGTATGCTCAATCTCCCAATCGATAGGTTCTACTTGTTTCCCCTTGGATCTTGTTTGCATACACCTCCAAAGCAAAAGAAGTTGGAACAAGGTTTCACAAAGCAAATACAAGTAAACAAATAAAATAAAAAAATGTCTCTATTAAGATTACTCAAAATGATCCTTCGTCAAACTACTAGCAACCGTTACCTCCCCGGCAACGGCGCCATTTGATTAGCCATAGTTTAGTGGTATGACCAACTAAAAATTATCGAAGCTCAAGGAGGACGGCACTAGAGCTCAAGCGATCTCATGTTCATTGTAATTTTATAGAGATGGATATCAATGGAGGAGTGATCAAACAAAAATTAAATCAATCAATGCAAGCAAGATTAAATGATTAAATGAGTGTTTTCCAAATTAAGCAAGGGTGAGATTAACAATAATCAAGGAGTGGTAATTCATATATTCATGCATTCAAACTCATGTGGTTTAAGGCTTGACTAAGGGCTAACACTAATGTCACCTAAGCTTCCTCTCGGAATGGGTAGGATATGATCTTATAAAGGTTCCATGGTTAGTTCTCAATTAAATCATTCCAACTAGGTACTAGATTCAATTAAGAGTCCCTTCACATAATCTATTGAATTCTCAATCTAATAAATGATATGTTCTATCAAAGGGTTCTAAACTATCAAGGACTTCTCAATCTCCTAATAATCTATAATGCACATGAAGTGTTTGATGAAATGATTCACTTAACTATCCTAAATATGCAATTGACTTCTCAATCTAATCACATGCTTAAAATATTTAAACACACAAAACATCATCAACCTCAAGATATTAAACATCAATGATAGAAAATCAATTACCAAATCCACACATGAATTTAAGTACATGAATATCACAAATTATTCAACTCCTATCATGTTGCTAATCTCACAAAGGAGATTAGCCTACAATCATTACAAGATCCATAACATAGACATTAGGAATCTTACAAATCATTGTAAACTAAAAGGTTTAACACTAAATCAAGATGAAAACTCCCTTGGATTGAATCCAAATGAATATCCTTCATTCCTTGAGTGAAATCCTCCTCTTCTTTGCTTCCTCACTTGATTTGAAGATGAAATGATGGTGGATTTATGAAAGGATGATGATAGATGATGAATGGATGAAGAAAAGGTGTAAAATGAAGAAAATGGTGTGTGAGGTGTGTGTGCAGGGCTGGAATTCGGATCTTCCTATAAAATGTTGAATAAAGGGGTATTTATACCCTTTGGGAAGCTTCTAGAAGGATTCTGATTTTTGATAGAATTTACACCTACACGGCTCGTGCTCTGCACACGGCCACAGGGGTGACCGTGTTGTGTAATCTGGTGTCCGCGCACAACTTTCATTACAGGCCCGTTTTTGGTACACGGCCCGTGTTTCTGCACTGGACACAGGTCGTGTTTTCGGGCTCGGCTGGCCGTGTTGTGCTGTCTGCTTCACTGTTCTGGCTCGTTCTTCCTCGTTTCAACTCCTAATTGAGATTCGCTTTTTCCTATGCCTTCCTTATCATATCTAGCATCAAATAAAAACACAAAACACAACCAAATAGAACAAAAATATGGATAAAATATATGAAAACTTACATAAAAAGATACTAAAATCTAGGTGAAAATATCACTCATCATGTGTCTTCCATACAACACTACCTGTGGATTGATTTTATATAAGACCATGCATTTTTAATTCATACTCAGAGTTATTTTGTGCATCATTAACTGTTATGTAGAGTCTGAATACATATCTTGGTTATTGGTTGAGTGCGTTCACTACTGAGAAGGATTCTATGTTATGATTATAAGTGAGGGGACTTCGAAGCTTCATTAGAACTATCTTATATAAATACTTATTAATTGAATCTAATTCGGGTTAATAAGTAGGATAAAGAGGTTAACTTTATAATGCCTATAAAGGGAGATCATATCTGGTTAGAGTACTGATTGACCAGGGAAATAATTGATACTGATAGTACCTAGAAATGGGAGTGAAGTTATATCTCTTGCTTCAAGGTTATTCACACGTGTTACATGCTTATTTATTTGTGTCTTTAGAGTATATTTGCATGGTTTGGTGATGCGTCCATTGATGAGTGTGAAAATTTAAATGTTTTAGTCTTGATTCGTGTGATAATGATGTATGATTTGATCTTTAATCAAGATAAATCAAGTTGTATAGTGGAAAGTCATGAATCAGGTGTGTTTGAGTCTGTTTGAGTGGATTTTCAAAGGAAAACGTGATAGAAATGATCAAAACCGGAGAAAGGGTATTGGAGGCACCCTGTTCGACCAGTAGGAGAGTAGTTCGACCATCACCCATGGTTGAACCAGGCGCCGGAAGATATCAAAAGTATGGTTCAACCACAACAATGTGGTTCAACCAGGCGTGTTGTTTGAACCGTGGTCGAACCAAAATCATAAGTTTTTGCAGATGCAGTTCGATCACAACGCTTCTGATTCGACCTAGTATTCGACCTGAACCGTGGACTTGATATTGATTTACAGGCTGATTCGACAAGCGATTCGACCAGGGGATGTGTGGTTCGATCAAGGGTCTTGGTTGAACCAATGTGATAGATACATCCGGATCCATAATCTTACACCTTCAGTGCGTGTTTTCGTCCAAAAACCCATCTTAGGTACATAAGGAGAGCTCACAAGTATAAAAGGAAGACCCTACGCAAGGGAAAAGAGAGTTCACCACCACCTTCATTCTACAGAACATTCAAAACCTTACCACCATCCACGGAGCTGTGGAGAGAGATTCATCTGTCGAATCAAGTGAGAAACAAGTGAATATTCAAGACGGACAGAGACGCGACAGCGCCCATATCTAGGATTTACTTCGCATCCTAATTTATCTTTTAATTTTCAAGACTATGGGTAAGATCTATCCAACCACCATAATTGTTCTTCGATCAATCATGGGCTAGAACTGCTTCGATAGTTCTTGGATTTATGAAGGTTTTATGAGTTAATTAAACTTCCGTGTGTATATACAATACTACTTGTGGTTTATTTTATAAAAGGTTATGCATTTTAAATTCATACTCAGAGTTGTTTTGTGCTTCATTAATTGTTAAGTAGAGTCTGAATACATATCTTGATTATTGATTGAGTGCGTTCATTGCTGAGCTTATGACTCTAAGTGAGGGGACTCCAAAGTCTCATTAGAACTATATTATATGAATACATGTTAATTGAATAATATTTGGGTTAATAAGTAGGACAAAGAGTATAACGGCATAATACCTATAAAGGGAGATCATATCGAGTTAGAGTACTAAGTGCATGGAAAATAATTGATACTGATAGTACCTAAAAAGGGGGGTGAATTATATCTCTTGCTCCAAGAATATTCACACGTGTCACACGCTTATTTACTTGTGTCTATAGAGTAGATTTGCATGACATAGTGATGCGTCCATACTCCACAAGGCAGATTCGAACATTGATATACGGAAGGGAAATTAATGAGTAAAACTGGATGGCCCAAAGGACTACCTATCTTTTCACTTATTCACTTTCATTCAATCTCTATTGTTGTTTATTTAAATTATTTTTTAAATTATTTAGTTATTGGTTACTTAATCACACAACTATTTTGCCATAATAGTCTTAATAAGTTAGAATATAATTAAATTGATAATAATACATCCTTTGGATTCAATAATCACTTGGTCGCTTATCAAAGCTACAATAGCATCCTTTACACTTGAGGATTAATATTGTGTATTAAGAAAATGCTCATCAAGTTCTTGGCGCCGTTGTTGGGGATGTCATTAATTATTAATTTATTATTTCTAGTTTAATTGAGACTACTTTATTCTTGTCTTTACTTTCTAATGCTTATTTTTCTTAGGTGTATGCTCACTAGATAAAAGGTAGGAGATTTAGAACCTTATAATCCGGAGATTGGAGCATCGTCAAGAAAGAAGAAGAAGAATAAGAACGTGGAACCAACTGAGACTCTTAATTTAGGAGTTGAAGTTAACGAGCTGAAGTCACAAGCGACTGAAGCTGCAACCGACGTTCACGTGGAAGCAGAAGCAGTCAACATGGTGGCGAATGCGGACAATCTTGCCATCTGTGAATCCTTTAAGAAAAAAAAAGAGGTGGCAAGGTGGGGCTGTTAGGAGCATGAGGGGTCGGAGCTGATTTTGATCTTCACCTTGATCTGATTAGCATGATTGAAAGGAGCCCCTTCTCTGGGAGAACCTTTGAAGATCATCAGCAACATCTGTATAAGTTTCTTGGTTATGCAAGTACACAAAAGGATCCAGGAGCTCATGAAGATGCGAGGAGGATCATCTTGTTTAAGTTCTCGCTGAATGAAAAGGTGAGAGATTGGTACGATAATCATAATGCTGCTGAATGTGATACCTAGGAGAAATTGAAATTCTAGGAGTGATGCATACCACCTTCAAAGGTGTTTAAGATGAAACAAGAAATCAATCAATTGCTATCTATGGTAATGAGAAGTTTCATGAGGCTTGGGACAGATTCAAGGACATGCTTAGGAAGTGTCCACAACATGGGCTTTCTAAAGCTCAATACATTAGTATTTTCTATAATGGATTGGACTGCGATTCTCGAATTTTACTTGATGCTTCTTCTAATGGAGCATTGCTTACAAAGTCATCCGTAAAGGCCGAAAAGCTCTTTGAGGATATTTTGATGAATTCAAGGGATTGGCCAACAGATAGAGTGAGAGACACATATGTTCTTCGGAAGGTAGCGCAGGTTGAGCACACAATGGTAAAGTCAAGTAAAGAAGATGAGATAGCAAAGTGGATCTCAATTCGGAGTTGAAACGAAGGAGAACGAGCCAAAACAAAATATGAAAAATAGGGACATGCACCAACACGGGCCATGTACGGAACACGGCCCTGTAAGAAGATTCCGAAATTCAACTGCCCACATACCTCACATACCAATTCCTTCATTTTACATCATATCCTTCATCAAATTCATCTATCTAATCACTCCATCATCATCTCAGCATAAAGTTTCCATCCAAATCAAGTGAAGAAGCAAGGAATAATGGGTGATCACCAAAGGAAGAAAGAAGATTCAATGGGATCAGTTCCATGTGAGTTTTCATTCCAATTTTGTATTAATCTTTTAGTTTACCATGATTTGTAAGGTTTTTAATGTCTATATTAAGGATCTTATGAAGATTGTAGGCTAATCTCCCTTGTGAGATTAGCAACATGAAAGTTGTTGGATAAAATGTGGATCTATGTAATTAAATTCATATGTTGATTGGAATATTTGATTTTCTATCACTGATGATTAATATCTTGAGATTTATGATGTTTTTTGTGTTTGATTATTCTAAATATATGATTAGATTGAGAGATCAATTATATGCTTAGGATAGTTGAGTGAATTATTTCATCAAACACCTCATGTTCATTATAAATTGTAAAGAGATTGAGAAATCCTTTAGGATTTAGAACCCATTAATAGAACATGTGATTAATTAGATTGAGAAGTCAATTAATTATGTGAATGGACTCTTTAATTGAACCTAGTACCTAGTTGGAACAGTTTAATTGAGAACTAACCTTTAAGCTCTTTTGAGATTGTGAAAATGATCTACATCCTATGCATTTCGAGAGGAAGTGTAGGTGACATATGTGTTGGCCCTTAATCTTAACCATTGATACATATGAGTTTAATGCATGAATCCTTGAATTACCACTTCATTAGTATTGTTAATCTCACTTTTACTCAACTTGGAAAACCACTCATCTCTTACTATTTTATTTGCTATCATTACTTGCTTTAGTAATTGTTATTTACTTGTGTTTAAAAAATCAATCATTGATGTTTAGTCTCTATAAAATTGCGATAAACGTGATCTCGCTTAAGTTCTAGCTTCGACCTCCCTGTAGTTTGATAAATTCTTGAATTGATCAACCCGACTACAAGTTATGGCCAATCACGGACCTGCCCCATTCTCTGTGTGGGACGGGGTGGACCCGCCCCAATCGGTGCGGGACAGAGTGAGCACGGGTTGGTCCAAATTTCCATCCCTAAGAATAAGAGGGTGAGAGAAAAGTAGTTTTAATTGAAGAAGGATCATTAAAGAAAATGAGCGAACTGAGTTTGTAGTATATGACCTTTAAACGTAAATTCAATTTTCAAAACATCAAGTAAATATAGCCTCATGTTTTAAATTTCAACAAAAATATGCATGGCTTTTAAATACAAGAATTCAATTTTCAAAACATCAAACAATGGCTTTTAAATACGAGAATTCAATTTTCAAAACATCAAACAAATATATAGCTCTTTTAGAAACGGTACTTATATAAAAAGTATTGTAAAATGTATTATAGTTATGTTAAAATTTGCGTGTTTTAAGGGATACCGTACCCTCAAATCCCACGCTTTTGGAAAGTTATACCCTATAATATTAAATATTATACCATTTCATATAAGAACTTATACTCTTGATTTTTTAAAGGAAAAAAACTTAGTTTCATTAATTAACATTTATATCATTCAGATTTCAGTCGATATTTTTAATTAAAAAAATTAGGGTTAATTGCAAAAAAAAACCACCAACTTTACACCTGTTGCAATTTAATCCTCACTTTTGAGAAATTGCAAAAAAAAATCACCACCTTTAAGTATTGTTGCAAAACGCACCCAAAAACACCCATACTTTTAGTCACAAATTGGGTTTATTTTGCAACAATACTTAAAGGTGGTGTTTTTTTTGCAATTTCTCAAAAGTAGGGATTAATTTATAATAGCTGTAAAGTTCGTGATTTTTTGCAATTAACCCAAAAAATTATACCCTAATTAATTAATTAATTAAAGTGTATACCGATTAGAACAAAATAATATTATACACCTTGTGCAACACAAGGCATCATCTCATATAGTAAAAATATATTTATTAATAATTAAAACATATTATTCTAAAATATAATAAATATTGTATTAAATATAATTTTAAGTATCATAATATAATTCACTATAAGCATACTTTAACTATAAGAAAACATACTCCCTTGATGAGAGTGAAAATAAGCGTGTTTTAGTATCCAATTTAACACTTTTTTATAGGAATTGTTGTCATATATTAGCACAAGTACCTTATATACAATATATTTGATAAAAAATGTGCATTTGAGGTGTTTTATTGTGATTTAGGTGGAAAAATGATCAAAAGTGCCAAGTTGGAGAAAAGGTGCAACTTGTGCAAGAATGCTGAAAAACGCACGTTCAACTTGTATAATTTTTTTGTATTCTTGTGGAGCTCTGAACTGGAAGTATGAAACACGGTAAAAGCCACAGAAGAGAGGATCATTTTGGCATAAGGAACACTTCAATCGGAGTCCAAACGAGAAAGTTATGATCAAAATGATGACGTCGCTCAAATTTTTTCTACTTAGCACGAATGTTACACTTTACATGACTTGTTACATATTTAAATGTTAGACTTTTGGTAATTTATTTATATGTATAGAAATCTAAGGGAGAGAGGATCGCAAGAGTGCAAGAATCACTCAAATCAGAGTTTGGACGACGAAGTTATGCTCAAAATCGTGAAGTCGCACAGCTGCCAGCGAGAGTTATAAAAAATTTCCAAAAATTACCTATTTCTTGGAGCACAATTACCTATTCCTTATCACATAATCTTCCATGATTCAACCATATCTTTTATTTCCTTATTTAATTCCCTTCTCATACCTATATATATTTTATAACATTATTCATTTGAGAATGCACTGCAACACAATCATCCTACACCCCACAAGGTTAATCACCCCCAACCATCATCCACATTCTTTCCTCCATCCATCCATCACTGTGAAGATTCGTCTGTGGAATCAAGAGGAGAACTAAGAGGAGCATTCAAGATGGAGAAGGACGCGACGACTCCCGCATCTAGGATTTTATTCGTTTCCTAATTTATCTTGTATTTACCTGACATATGGGTAAGATCTATCCTACACCCATAATTGTTTTTCGCAACATCATGGGCTAGAATCATTTTGGTAGTTCTAGTTTTTATAAAGATTTTATGAATTAAACTCTCTTGTGTGTTTTCCATACAACACTACTTGTGGATTTATTTTATATAAGACTATGCGTTTTTAATTCATACTCAGAGTTGTTTTGTGCATCATTAACTGTTATGTAGAGTCTGAATACATATCTTGGTTATTGGTTGAGTGCGTTCACTACTGAAAAGGATTCTATGTTATGATTATATGTGATGGGACTTCGAAGCTTCATTAGAACTATCTTATATAAATACTTATTAATTGAATCTAATTCGGGTTAATAAGTAAGATAAAGAGGTTAACTTTATAGTACCTATAAAGGAAGATCATATCTGGTTAGAGTACCAATTGGCCAGGAAAATAATTGATACTGATAGTACCTAGAAAGGGGAGTGAAGTTATATCTCTTGCTTCAAGGTTATTCACACGTATTACACGCTTATTTATTTGTGTCTATAGAGTAGATTTGCATGGTTTGGTGATGCATTCATTGATGAGTGTGTAAATTCACATTTTTTAAGCCTTGATTCGTGTGATAATGATGTATGATTTGATCTTAAGTCAAGATAAATCAAGTTGAATCAGGTGTGTTTGAGTCCGTTTGAGTGGATTTTTGAAGGAAAACATGATATAAATGATCGAAACCGGAGAAAGGTTGTTGGAGGCACCCAGTCTGACCAGCAGGAGAGTGGTTTGATCATCACACATGGTCGAACCAGGGACCGGAAGTTATCAGAAGTCTGATTCGACCATGACAATATGGTTCGACCAGGCGTGTTGTTTGAACCGTGGTCGAACCAAAAACATAAGTTTTTACAGATTCAGTTTGATCATGACGCTTTTGATTCGACTTAGCATTCGACCTAAACCGTGGACCTGACATTGATTTACAGGCTGATTTGACAAGCGATTCAACCAGGGGACGTGTGTTTTGATTAAGGGTCTTGGTCGAACTGATGTGTTAGACACGTCCGGATCCATATTTTTACGCTGATAGGATTTTTCTCAACACACAAATTAATCCTCAAGTATAAGGATATCAATTGTAGTCGCGAAGATGACCAAGTTACAATATCGAACCCAAGGGACGATTAAATATCAATTTTGTTATCTTCTAGTATATTTTAGACTATGTTTGGTAATTGTAAAGGTTTAATGGATAATAACTTCTAATAGAAATAGCAAAAAGAAATAGTAAGAGTAGAGAAAAGTGAGTTGTGATCAATAAGAATAATAGGTAGTTCGTCGGGTCATCCAGTTTCACTAGCAATTCGTATTTTCATGTGATGGTGTCCGACTCTGCCCTGTGGTTTGTGGATGTATCACTAAACCATGCATATCTACTTTATAGACACAAGTAAACATGCGTGTAACACGTGTGAATAACCTCGGAGCAAGAGATATACTTCACCCCCCTTTCTAGGTACTATCATAATCAATTATCTTCTACGTCTAGAATCTAACCCGATTTGATCTCCCTTTTTAGGTACTATAAAGTTATACTCTTCATCCTATTCATCAACTCGAATTTAATTCAATTCATGAATATTCATATAAGACGGTTCTAATAAGACTTCGGAATCCCTTCACTTAGAATTATAACAATAAACCCTGCTCAGTAGTGAACGCACTCAATCAATAACCATGTTATGTATTCTGACTCTATACAATGATCATTGATGCACAAAACGACTATGAGTATGGATTAAATATGCAATCTTATATAAAACAAACCACAAGTAGTTTTGTACGGAGTTTTACACACGAAATACGAATTACATCATGAAACTTTCATAACACTAGAACTACCAAGGTGGTTCTAGCCCATGATTGATCTAGGAACAATCATGGTTATATTGATCATTCTTACTTGAACCTTCAGCGAACCTCTGTCATCGCCCTCCTGATGGATCACCACCTCTACTCTTGTCTCTCTTATGATTGATGATCAAAAGCTCCCTTCATTCTCTGTATGAGCCTCCTTTTATACTTGTAATCACGACTCTAGGGCTTGGAATGGGCTTTCTAAGTGATCTCACATGTTTCGGCCTCGAAAATCCGGATAAGGTAAGTTCTCGCGCATAGGTTCGACCACGTCAAACAGGTCGAACAACTGGCTATAGCTCGAACTCCAGGTCGAACCCCGCTACTGGAAGAATTCTGCATAGGTTCGACCTTCTGGACAGGTCGAACCACTTAGGCCTTGGTCGAACCCCAGGTCGAACCTCATCACTGGACAACTCCCGCTCCTGATTCGACCAACTGGCAAGTCGAACTCAAACGTCGTGGTCGAATCCTCTTTCCTGCGAACTGGTTCGACCATGGTTCGACCTGATGGACAGGTCGAACCACTCGAGTCGTGGTCGAATCCTCTTCTGCAAGCTCAGCAATGTTGGTTTGACCTGCTGGAGAGGTCGAACCCTCCTCCAACCAAGTCGAACCCACCAAATTTTTGGGCGGTTCGCATGGCTTCGACTCCGTCTCTTCGATTCTTGGCTCTTTCACTCCGTTTTTGCTAAGAAAACACTCAAATAGCTCCACTAACACCTGATTCATGCTAATTCACAATATATATAGGTTTTCCACCTATTTCCACATCAAAACTCTCCAAAACTAGCACAAAACATAGCGCCAAACTTGTGAATTTTCACACTCATCAAACCCCCAAACTTTCATGTTGCTCGTCCCGAGGCAACCAATTTAAACCACAGGAGTCGTGTATAATTCAACAAGATCTAGTACAACACATATTACACATGCCACTTCATTGAATCAAACAAGAATTACTTGCATCATATATTTCACTCATAAAAAATCAATCCAATCACACACCATTCGGAGTACTAAGTAATCTCGCTGACAAGATAAGTCTTTACTCTCTTTCGCTCGTGCGTGAGGCACTATAGGCTAGTATAAACACTCATATTAATTCATATTCACGCGTAATCATAAGCTTGGCAAAGGTCTCAAAAATCAACTTACATTAGATTAATACTAGGATCACAAAGGACTTGTTTCTAGGTTGTAATGTTGGCTCTTTGGAAAGGGTAGGAAAATTTGGTCATAGTGACTTAAGACACTAGTAGAGAGTTACCTTGGAGGTTCTTGATTTCTCATTCGGCTTCACATTCTCCTCAAATTCTTCTCTTGCACTTGCAATTTTCAATTTTCCTTCTCTTCCTTGCATCAACATCATTCTTCTTTTGATCGCTCGGGTACCAGTTGTAGGCACTACCCTTCTCGAACATCGTTCGGCTGCTTCTTAAAAACTTCAAGCCCCATGTATAAGCAATTCGGGTACCAATTTCAGGCACTACCCCTAACAAGATTTAACCATGCACTTTTCTTACTAAACCTCATTCCATCTTCCTTTTCTTCTTCCATACTTATTCACCTTACTCTCTCTACCAATGAATAGGGTATTTTCAAAGCTCAAATAAGGTAATTAGGCTCTTATATTTGGCTTGCCAAAGAAAAAGCTTTTAAAAGACTCAAACAGGGCTACCAAAGATTTATAAAATCATTAGGAAAGGTAAAATTTGGCTAAGTAACTCAATTAATCAAAAATGGCCTAAGATCATATCCTAATATTTCATCAATTGTAAGTTTCACACAAGACTCCAAGCCAAGTTCTAGAATACGTTCATACGAATGATTCTCTCAAAAATAAACTATCATGATTAATCATGATAAAGGCTCAAATCCTCACATAGGTAATCAATTCCTAATACTCCTCATAGCACATAATCAAAATCAATTCCTCATGAATTCCATATACTTAACAAATTATTCATGCTCTTTCCAATGAAAATAAACACATAAACACATGAATGCACATAATCAATAACCCATATACAAAACAATGATACAAGATCAACTATATCAAGTACATGCTACTCACACATGAATCGCACCCCAATCTGTAAAAATAAAAAGAAGAATGGGAGATAAGATGAATCGGAGAAGCCAAAAGAAAACCTGAAACTACTCCCTAGGAGCATCATCATCCTCATCATCATCGTCATCCTCATCCATCCTATTTTCGACAGCTCAGCACAGACTAGTAATATGCATATCCATCATATCCACTCGACTACTCACTCTACCAACACGCTCATCCAAGGCAGAGTACCTTTCGTTCAGCGTGGCATAGTTGGTGTTAGCGAGCGCGAGCTGCTTGTTCGTCTCCTGCTGTGCAGCTACCACCGCGATCAGCTGCTCATGAATCTAGTGAAGCTGCTCCCGAGTACCTGGAACTGCTCACCGCAGCTGCGGTACCGAAGCATGCTGAGGCGCATCATGCTGCTCTTCTTCCGGAATCTCCATCTCCGACTGCTCATCTACCTGATCCTCCTCTTCAGGCTGCTGTGGCTGAGGTGGACAGAACTCTCCTTGATCAACGATCTGCTGTAACTCAGCCATCCTCCCCTCAGCACACATCTGCGCTACCACTCTCCAATCACCACCCGACTTCACTGCCACTGATAAGGCGGTATGTCCAAGAGAATTCATTAACTTATTCCTTGCTTCCCGAATAGTTGTCAAGTTGCTCACGTCGAAGGGGAACATAAATTCGAAAGGCTTAAGACCCCTCGTGAAAAACCAATCTCCATTTCTAAAATGGGCAAATCTTCCCTTCACGCACGTGCTCAGCATCAAATCGGGTTCTCCTTCTACTGGTGTAAAGCCGATGAGATCCAAGTTGTAATGCTCAGCCACGATCGTCAATAACCCTCCTATATTCACCTTTTGAAATCCAATGGTCTTGAATCGATTCAGCTGCGCAATAAAATAAGCTCTAACATTGAACTTCACCCCGTTTAGCATACACTACAGGGCGTAAAGCTCTCCTCTAGACACAACACTCCCCTCCGAGCGGGCGAATAACGTGTTGCTCAGGACACGGTCCACGTACCTCAAGACTGGGTTCTTTATTGCAGAAGCACGAGCCTGTCTGGTCTTATAATCACGAATCTCCCCGGTGATCTCCCTCCAAAACCGTTTTGCACTGAATGCAGCATTTTCTAAACGAGGGATCTCTAAAGGCGTCTCAAACAGCTCATTGAAATCCTCAGATGTCCATCTCTTACTCATTCCACCAAGCTGAAACGTACACTGATATGGGTACCCAAGCGGGTCCTTCTCCATCTCAAATGAGCAAACTACTTCCGCTGTAACATGGAAGTACGTCGGCCTCTTCAACTCCACGAATCTTCGGATCCCTACTTGATCAAACATCAAAAATATATCATCCCCTATTCTCATTATCCTCATCGCTTCATCATCTTGGTATCGAGTGCGAGCTATCTTGTCTGAAACTTCTTCCCACTTCTCTTTGATCTCATCCCAATCTTGCATCTGAATCTTGAAGTTATCGGGTATACGATCTTGTAGCCTCAGTTTCCTTGTCACTTTGTCCAAATTCGAAGGCCTGTCATGCCTCTTCTTCGATATTTCCTCCTCTGCCTTTCCTTTACCTTTACTTGATCCTTGTCCCTTTCCTGAAAACAAATACTTCAATCCAACCAACAAGACAAGAAAGCAAGTATTTTACTAGCACATCACATACTCTACTCAAGACTTCAACCATCAATGCATATTCACACAAACTATCATCTCAACACCACTTGCTTATTCAACATGCTCAAAACATCTTCAATCACACCTTCCTTAATCATCAAAACATAACCAACAAGCATGCATTAAGCAATTCAAGCAATTCAATCAAAAATTCAACATGTTTCTCTCAATGAACTACTTCAATTTCAACAATTTCAAACCAAATCAACATGCTCATTCTATGATATGTTCTATCCTTGATCAATCCACATAAAAATTCAAGTTCTATCAATAATCAAACAACCAAAAACTAAGAAACAAGAATTCATATGAACAAGTCACAATATCAACATTCACCATGAAATTCAACCATACTCAACATCAATCCTCTTATTCACATCGAATTTCTTACCTAAACCTTCAATCGTAGAGTAATTGAGTTGGAAAAATATACCTTTTGACTTGCCCATGGTGAACAACCGATCAAGAACACACGACAACCAAAAATCGCGATTTCAGCCCTAACTCGCGACGAAACCCGCCCAAATCCGCGACCGGATCGAAAATTCAAGGTGTAGTGTTGTGTAATCGGTGTGAAATCAAGTGTAATTGAAGAATTTGTGCAAGGGTGTAGAGGTTCGAAGAGGGTTCGAGGTTTGGTGTTTCGAAAAAGTGATCGAACCCCTCTGAAAAATCGAATTTAAATCGCGTACCTGGCTTGGTTCGACCTCATGTTCGACCTCCTGAACAGGTCGAACCATGGATGACGAGGTCGAACCTCTCTTCTGGACAAATGATCTTCTCGGTTCGACCTGGGTTCGACTTGCTGATCAGGTCGAACCATCCTTGAATTGGTCGAACCCCTCTTCTGGAAAACAGAGTGTTTTGAACTGACTGGTTCGACCTTAGGTTCGACCTTCTGAACAGGTCGAACAACTATGGCTTAGGTCGAACCACCTCACTGGACAACTTTCGACGCCGGTTCGACCTCCTCTGCTTTTGTTCGACCTCTGGCACTGGTCGAACCACTCCTAGTGTTGGTCGAACCATCCTCCTGATTTTCAAAACTGAGTGTTCTTCATTCACTACACACTTCAAGCTTAACACAACTTCATTAGTTACAATCTAGAGCACAACTTCAAAAATTGTTCCACAAAACATCATTCATGAGTAACTCCATAAAAGAAAACACAACCAAAAACTACTAAACATTAGGCAAGTTGTAAAAAATTGTCACATCAAAATCGATTAAAATTTCAATATGGCCGCAAAAACCAACTCCCCTAACAAACAATACAAAGAAAAGATTATACTCTTAATGCTTCAATGAGGTAATAACATCACACCCCCCAAACTTAGTAAAAACGTAAGTCGAAACTAAGTTTGAAAAGAGATGTAATTGCCGATTAGTAAGCATCTTAAATATAAAAATTTCTTACTCGCACAAAAGAAATAAAGCAATAAAACGGAAGAGTAAGCTCTCAACAAGCGCTCATGTTTAACGTCGGAGAGTCACGACGGTACCAAATCAGATCAAGGTATCATAAAAAATGACACACGCATCATCCGGCGACCTATAATGCTTCAACCAATGCCCATTTGCTGCGATAACGTCTCCATCTTTGTCAATAAGCTCAAAACTCCCCCCTCCTAAGGCTCGATGAATCATGAATGGTCCCGTCCACTTAGACTTCAACTTGCCTGCAAAAAGCTTCAATCGAGAGTTAATAAGTAGTACCTCATCTCCTTGCTTGAACTCCTTGTATGAGATCTTAGAATCATGCCACCTCTTCATTCTTTCCTTATAAATCTTTGAATTCTTGTAAGCACGACTCCTAAACTCATCCAATTGATTCATGTGAGTTATCCTCAAATCTTTCACATCCTTAAGGGTCAAGTTCAAGCGTCGCAAAGCCCAAAACGCTTTGTGTTGAATCTCTACATGTAAGTGGCACGGCTTCCCATAGACAATTTGATACGGTGACATATCTAACACCGTCTTGTAAGTGGTCCGGAACCCCCATAACACATCATCAAGCTTCATAGCCCAATCCTTTCTATTAGTTCCTACCACTTTCTCCAGAATCTATTTGACTTGATGGTTGGAGACCTCTGCTTGCCCATTCGCTTGCGGATGATAGGGGTGTAGTAACCCTATGCTTAACACCATAATCCTTAAGCACCTTCTCAAGAAATTTATTGACGAAGTGGGAACCTCCATCACTAACTAGTGCTCTAGGAACTCCATAACGGGCAAAAATATGCTTCTTCAAGAAAGATAAAATAATTTTCGAGTCATTAACACGAGTAGGAATCGCTTCCACCCACTTTGAAACATAATCCACCGCAAGAAGAATGTAGAGAAACCCATTCGACGGGGAAAAGGCCCCATAAAATCGATCCCCCATACATCAAATATCTCCACAACTATGCTAGGCTGCATTGGCATCTCATCTCTCCTACCTATATTTCCCATGCGCTGACATCTATCGCAAGACGCCACATAGCTCTCACTATCTCTAAATAATGTAGGCCAATAAAGAGCGGATTGAAGTACCTTAGCTGCAGTCTTTTGCGCTCCGAAATGCCCCCCATTTGGTTGTGCATGGCAGAACTCAAGCACACTCTCCATTTCCATCTCGGGTACACATCTTCAGACAATAAAATCTATACAAATCTTGTAAACAAACGGATCATACCATATAAATGTCTCAACTTCCCTCCGAAATTTTGCAAGTTGATATCGGTTGAGATCCCTTGGAATTTCTCCAATGACAATGTAATTAACATAATCCGCGTACCATGGATCCATACCTTGCGCTGCGACCACACACGCTCGCTCAGTTCCTTCAACAGCCACAGCCATGATCTTCTCATCAGGGAACATTTCTTCAATATACTCAAAAGAATTATCACAATGCTCTCTAGTCTCCAACCTTGACAAGTGATCTGCCAACACATTTTCTGTTCCTTTCTTATCCCGAATCTCCATGTCAAACTCCTGAAGTAGTAGAATCCACCTTATAATCCTAGGCTTCGTCTCCTTCTTCTCCATCAAATACCGAATCGCTGAATGATCCGTATACACAATCGTCTTCATGCCAACCAAATACTGACGAAACTTATCGAATGCATACACAACAGCTAAAAACTCCTTTTCAGTCACCATGTAATTCTTCTGTGCCGCATCAAAAGTCTTACTCGCATAGTAAATGGCGCAAAACTTCTTCTCCCTTAGCTGCCCGAGCACCACACCCAGTGCTACATCACTTGCATCACACATAAGTACAAACGGTTGAGTCCAGTCCGGTGTGATCAAGATAGGGGCAGTAATAAGCGCCTCCTTCAAAACTTGAAAAGCTGTTAGACACTCATCATTAAACACAAAAGGAATATCCTTTTCAAGTAAATGAGATAAGGGCTTAGAGTATTTTGAGAAGTCTTTTATGAATCTCCTGTAAAAACCGGCGTGTCCAAGGAAGGACCGCACTCCTCTTTCATTTGTCGGTGGTGGAAGCTTCTCAATTGCCACCACTTTAGCACGATCTACTTGTAATCCCTTGGTGGAAACATGATGCCCAAGAACAATCCCATCCTTCACCATGAAGTGGCACTTCTCCCAATTCAAGACAAGATTAGTTTCTTGACACCTCTTCAAAACAATAGCAAGGTTAGACAAACAAATATCAAAAGAAGAACCAAAAACTGAAAAATCGTCCATGAATACTTCCATGATCTTCTCTATCAAACCATCAAAAATCGCCATCATGCATCTCTGAAAAGTAGCAGGTGCATTACACAATCCAAACGGCATCTTCCTAAAAGCAAAGGTCCCGTAGGGGCAAGTAAAAGTGGTATTTTCTTGATCCTCGGGAGCAATCATGATTTGATTGTACCCCGAGTATCCATCCAAAAAACAATAAAACTCATACCCTGCAAGAAGATCCAACATTTGATCCAAAAAAAGAAGAGGAAAATGGTCCTTACACGTGTTCTCATTTAATTTCCTGTAATCCACACATGTACGCCATCCCGTAGGAATCCTCGTGGCTATAGCTTCTCCATCCTCAGCTTTCACTACAGTCATGCCCCCCTTTTTAAGAACTACATGCAATGGACTCACATGGGGACTATCACTAATAGGATATATAATTCCAGCATCCAACCACGTAAGGATTTGCTTCCTTATCACCTCTTGAATTGCGGGATTCACCCTACGCTGATTTTGAACACTCGCCTTGGCATCATCCAACAACCTAATCCGATGCATACAATACGAAGGACTAATACCTTTCAAATCATCAAGTGACCACCCTATTGCAGACTTGTACTTCCTTAAGACATCTAATAACTCCTCAAGTTGATCCTCATTAAGGGAAGAAGATACAATTACCGGATATTGTGCATTATCACCAAGAAAAGCGTACTTCAAGTGTTCCGGCAATGGTTTCAACTCCTCTTTTCTTTCTTCTGCTGGAGTGTTTTCATTATCCAAAGGCAAGTACTTCCTGGTCCATTTGACTTCTTCCACCTTATTTCTTTCCAATGCAAACCTGTCATCACCCAAAGCAAGTAAGTTTTCAAGAAATTCAATACATACCTCGTTAGAAAGTCCGTCAAGCTCCGTAGTGGGATAAGTAAGAGACTCCATCAAACATGTCTCAAGAGGATCCTTTGACAAGATCAGAGACATATCCTCCTTCACAATCTCCTCCACCACGTCAATACTATAACACTGGGACTCCATTGGCATCTTCATTGCTTTGTCCAAGTTAAAAAGTACTTCTTCTTTGTCCATTCGCAACTTCAGTTCTCCCTTCCGAACATCTATCATAGCTCCAGCCGTAGCAAGGAATGGCCTCCCCAAGATTAAAGGAACATTATCCTTGTCATCATCCATTTCTAGTACAAGGAAATCCACTGGAAATACTAGCTTCTCCACCTTTACAAGAACATCTTCAACAATACCTTTCGGAAACGTCATTGATCTATCTGCCAATTGGAGAGCAATAGTTGTCGGAGTCAGCTCCCCCAAACCAAGCTTCTGAAAGATGGACAACGGCATCAAATTGATGCTTGCCCCTAGATCGCACAAAGCTCGCCGTGATGGCCCCTTCCCGATCTCACATAGAATAGTAAAGCTCCCTGGAACTTTCATCTTTGGTGGCAACTTCTTTTGAATAATTGAGCTACAATTCTCAGATAAGTTTACCATTTCAACTCCGTTTAAGCTTCGCTTCTTCATCAATATGTCTTTAAGGAATCGAGAATAATATGGCATCTCCATGATTGCCTCTGAAAAAGGGATGTTCAAGCTTATCTTGTTCATTATCTCTGAAAACTTCTTGAACTTCTCTTCCAATCCCTTCTTCACTAGCTTGTAGGGAAACGGTGGAGGTATCTTTGTTTTGGGAATCCCCCATTCATCACAATCAACCTTCTCCGCTTTCTCCTTTTCGGCTCTTAATCGCTTAGCTCTTTCCCATTTTTTCTCAGCTATTATGTCTGTACTTTGCTCATTCCGTACCACTGGAGTTGTATCAACATCAAAAGGAACATCAGGTGCATCAATCAAAACAACTTGGCGAGGTTCGACTAGGGTTCGACCAGTTTGAGAGGTCGAACCAGGATTGTATTGGTCGAACCTCTCTCCTGGAAGACTGATCTCATTCTGCTCCGGAGGTTCGACTTGGGTTCGACCAGCATTGGAGGTCGAACAATTGCCCCCGAGGTCGAACCGCTTCACTGTATAATCTCTATCCTCCGGTTCAACCTGGGTTCGACCTGAAGGGTTGGTCGAACAATTTCGATCGTGGTCGAACCGTTCCTGCGTCAAAACAGAGTGCTCTTGCCGATGAGGTTCGACCATGGTTCGACCTGTATGCCAGGTCGAACCCTCTGAGTGTTGGTCGAACTATTCCTGCGACAAAACAGAGTGCTTTTGTTGATGAGGTTCGACCATGGTTCGACCTGTATGCCAGGTCGAACCCTCTGAGTGTTGGTCGAATCGAGGCTTAGAAAATTCCAACTTTGATTCCGGCCTCATCGGTCCCTCGTACTGTGTTCCCGACCTCAGTGTGATGGCATTACACGACTTCGGATTCTCTATACTCTGAGACGGAAACTTCCCTTTTCCTATAGTTTGAGTCAATGTGTTCACATTCTCTGCAATTGTACCCATCAACAACGTGAGATCTTTCACTTGAGTGGACAAATCTCTGTGGTGATCATCAATCTTTTTCTCAAGTTTTGCCTCAAGGCGGTTCACTCTTTCATCATTCTTTACCATGTACCGGTTCACAGTATCCTCAAAACCAGGCTTCCCTTCTTCCACCTTTTCTCCCGGATCAACACCCATCGGAAGTTGCACTGCATTGTTCGTATTGCTCCATGAAAATTCAGGCCTCCTTGGTTGCTGTTGATAACTACCAGAGGGACCATGATTATTAAAGTTCCCTCGATAGTTCCCTTGGTAATTCCAGTTTTCTTGATTTGGGTACCTCGTTCCTTGAATACTTTGACCCATGGCATAATTTACTTCCTCCAATTCTTCTTGGATGGTTCCATTATTCATCATCTCTTGCTGTATGATTGGCACTCGTTGAGATATCTCGCTGATCTTCTTCTGTTGAGATTCAAGTAGCTTGTTGATATTGGACAAGCTCGAAACGATCTCATCCTCTCTCTTTGTTTTTACCATTGCTTGTTCAACCTGAGCTAACTTTCCAAGAACATACGTACCTCTAACTCTATCAGTAGGCCAATCCCTCGAATTCATCGATATGTCTTCAAACAATCTCTCGGCCTCAACGGATGACTTTGTAAGCAATGCTCCATTAGAAGAAGCATCAAGTAGCACTCTTGATTCACAGTCCAATCCATTATAGAATATACTGATATATTGGGCTTTAGATAACCCATGTTGAGGGCACTTCCTGAGCATTTCCTTAAATCTATCCCACGCTTCATGAAATTTCTCACCTCCACTGATAGCAAATTGGTTAATATCTTGCTTCATCTTAAACACCTTCGAAGGTGACATATACCTTTCCAAGAACCTTAACTTCAATTGCTCCCACGTGGTGCACTCAGCTGCGTTAATAGTATCGTACCAATCCCTCGCCTTTTCAGTAAGCGAGAATTTGAACAAAAGGATCTTCCTAGCATCTTCATGTTCTCCTACGTCTTTTTAAGTACTTGCATAGCCCAAGAACTTGTTCAGATGCTGCTGCGGATCCTCGAAAGGCCCTCCTGAAAAGGAGTTTCTTTCTATCATGCTAATAAGAGCGGGATGAAGATCGAACGCTGTGTTAGTTCCCCTTGCTCCTAAAAGCTCATAATTTCCAGCCCCATCATTTCTGAAAACCTCTCGGATGGCTAGATTATCCGGATTCGCTGCCATGTTGACTATTTCTACTTCCAAATTAACTTCAGTTGTAGCCTCAATCGTTTGCGAAATCTGCTCGTCAACCTCGACTCCAAAATTTAGAGCTTCAGTTGGGTCAATTGTCTTTGCCTTTCTCTTTTTCTTCTTCTTCTTTCTTGATGATGCTCCAATCTCAGGATTATACGGTTCAAGATTACCTTTCTTTGATCTTGTGAGCATACACCTAAAACGAATAAGAAAGAAAACAACAAAACAAGGTAAATAGTCCTAATAAACTAGAAATAATACAAAAAAGATATTTTACGCCGTCCCCGGCAACGGCGCCAAGAACTTGATAGGGTTTTTCTCAACACACAAATTAATCCTCAAGTATAAGGATATCAATTGTAGTCGCGAAGATGACCAAGTTACAATATCGAACCCAAGGGACGGTTAAATATCAATTTTGTTATCTTCTAGTATATTTTAGACTATGTTTGGTAATTGTAAAGGTTTAATGGATAATAACTTCTAATCGAAATAGCAAAAAGAAATAGTAAGAGTAGAGAAAAGTGAGTTGTGATCAATAAGAATAATAGGTAGTTCGTCGGGTCATCCAGTTTCACTAGCAATTCGTATTTTCATGTGATGGTGTCCGACTCTGCCCTGTGGTTTGTGGACGCATCACTAAACCATGCATATCTACTCTATAGACACAAGTAAACATGCGTGTAACACGTGTGAATAACCTCGGAGCAAGAGATATACTTCACCCCCCTTTCTAGGTACTATCATAATCAATTATCTTCTACGTCTAGAATCTAACCTGATTTGATCTCCCTTTTTAGGTACTATAAAGTTATACTCTTCATCCTATTCATCAACCCGAATTTAATTCAATTCATGAATATTCATATAAGACGGTTCTAATAAAACTTCGGAATCCCTTCACTTAGAATTATAACAATAAACCCTGCTCAGTAGTGAACGCACTCAATCAATAACCATGTTATGTATTCAGACTCTACACAACGATCATTGATGCACAAAACGACTATGAGTATGGATTAAATATGCAATCTTATATAAAACAAACCACAAGTAGTGTTATACGGAGTTTTACACACGAAATACGAATTACATCATGAAACTTTCATAACCCTAGAACTACCAAGGTGGTTCTAGCCCATGATTGATCTAGGAACAATCATGGTTAGATTGATCATTCTTACTTGAACCTTCAGCGAACCTATGTCACCGCCCTCCGGATGGATCACCACCTCTACTCTTGTCTCTCTTATGATTGATGATCAAAAGCTCCCTTCATTCTCTGTATGAGCCTCCTTTTATACTTGTAATCACAACTCTAGGGCTTGGAATTGGCTTTCTAAGTGATCTCACGCGTTTCGGCCTCAAAAATCCGAATAAGGTAAGTTCTCGCGCATAGGTTCGACCACGTCAAACAGGTCAAACAACTGGCCACAGGTCGAACCCCAGGTCGAACCCCGCTACTGGAAGAATTCTACACAGGTTCGACCTTCTGGACAGGTCGAACCACTTAGGCCTTGGTCGAACCCCAGGTCGAACCTCATCACTGGACAACTCCCGCTCCCAATTCGACCAACTTGCAAGTCGAACTCAAACGTCGTGGTCGAATCCTCTTTCCTGCGAACTGGTTCGACCATGGTTCGACCTGATGGATAGGTCGAACCACTCAAGTCGTGGTCGAATCCTCTTCTGCAAGCTCAGCAATGTTGGTTCGACCTGCTGGAGAGGTCGAACCCTCCTCCAACCAGGTCGAACCCACCTAATTTTTGGGCGGTTCGCATGGCTTCTACTCCGTCTCCTCGATTCTTGGCTCTTTCACTCCGTTTTTGCTAAGAAAACACTCAAATAGCTCCACTAACACCTGATTCATGCTAATTCACAATATATATAGGTTTTCCACCTATTTCCACATCAAAACTCTCCAAAACTAGCACAAAACATAGCGCCAAACTTGTGAATTTACACACTCATCATACGCCTTCAGTGCGTGTTTTCATCCAAAAAACCCATCCTAGGTCCATAAGGAGAGCTCGAAAGTATAGAAGGAAGACCCTACACAAGGGAAAAGAGAGTTTACCACCACCTTCATTCTACACAACATTCGAAACCTTACCACCATCCACGGAGCTATGGAGAGAGATTCATCTGTCGAATCAAGTGAGAATCAAGTGAAGATTCAAGACAGAGTGAGACACGATGGCGCCCATATCTAGGGTTTACTTCGCATCCTAATTTATCTTTTAATTTTCAAGACTATGGGTAATATCTATCCAACTACCATGATTAATCTTTTATCAATCATGGGCTAGAACCCCTTCGATAGTTCTAGGGTTTATGAAGGTTTTATGAGTTAATTGAACTTCCATGTGTATACTCCGTACAACACTATTTCTGGTTTATTTTATATAAGATTATGCGTTATGCGTTTTTAATTCATACTCAGAGTTGTTTTGTGCATCATTAATTGTTATGTAGAGTCTGAATACATATCTTGATCATTGATTGAGTGCATTCATTGCTGAGCTTATGACTCTAAGTGAGGGGACTCCGAAATCTCATTAGAACTATATTATATGAATACTTGTTAATTGAATAATATTCAGATTAATAAGTAGGATAAAGAGTATAACGTCATAGTACCTATAAAGGGAGATCATATCGAGTTAGAGTACTAAGTGCAGGGGAAATAATTTATACTGATAGTATCTAGAAAGGGGGGTGAATTATATCTCTTGCTCCAAGGATATTCACACGTGTCACACGCTTATTTACTTGTGTCTATAGAGTAGATTTGCATGGCTTAGTGATGCGTCCATACTCCACAAGATAGATTCAGACATTGATACACGGAAGGAAAATTAATGAGTAAAACTGGATGGCCCGAAGGACTACCTATCTTCTCACTTATTCACTTTCATTCAATCTCTATTGTTATTTATTTAAATTGTTCTTTTAACTATTTAGTTATTGGTTACTTAATCACACAACTATTTTGCCATAATAGTATTAATAAGTTAGAATATAATTAAATTGATAATAATACATCCTTTGAATTCAATAATCACTTGGTCGCTTATCAAAACTACAATAGCATCCTTAACACTTGGGGATTAATATGTGTATTGAGAAAACGCTCATCAAGTTCTTGGCGCCGTTGTTAGGGATGGCATTAATTATTAATTTATTATTTCTAGTTTAATTGAAACTACTTTATTCTTATCTTTACTTTCTAACGCTTATTTTTCTTAGGTGCATGATCACTAGATCAAAGGTAGGAGATTTAAAACCTTATAATCTAGAGATTAAAGCATCGTCAAGAAAGAAGAAGAAGAATAAGAACGTGGAACTAATGGAGACTCTTAATTTAGGAGTTGAAGTTGACGAGTTGAAGTCGCAAGCGACTGAAGCTGCAACCGATGTTCACGTGGAAGCAGAAGCAGTCAACATGGTGGCGAATGCGGACAATCTTGCCATCTGTGAAGTCTTTAAGAACAACAGAGGTGGCAAGGTGGGGCTGTTCGGAGCATGAGGGGCTGGAGCTGATTTTAATCTTCACCCTGCTCTGATCAGCATGATTGAAAGGAGCCCCTTTTCTGAGAGAACCTTTGAAGATCCTCAGCAGCATCTTAATAAGTTTCTTGGTTATGCAAATACACAAAAGGATGCAAGAGCTCATGATGATGCGAGGAGGATCATCTTGTTTAAGTTCTCGCTGAATGAAAAGACGAGAGATTGATACGATAATCTTAATGCTCTAGGAGCGATACATACCACCTTCAAAGGTGTTTAAGATGAAACAAGAAATCAATCAATTTGGTATCTATGGTAATGAGAAGTTTCATGAGGCTTGTGACAGATTCAAGGACATGCTTAGGATGTGTCCACAACATGGGCTTTCTAAAGCTCAATACATCAGTATTTTCTATAATAGATTAGACTGCGATTCTCGAGTTTTACTTGATGCTTCTTCTAATGGAGTATTGCTTACAAAGTCATCCGTAAAGACCGAAAAGCTCTTTGAGGATATTTTGATGAATTCAATGGATTGACCAACAGATAGAGTGAGAGGCACTTATATTCTTGGAAAAGTAGCGCAGCTTGAACACACAATAGTAAAGTCAAGTAGAGAAGATGAGATCGTCTCTAGTTTGGCTAGTATCAACAAGTTACTTGAGTTTTAGCAAAAGCAGATCACTGATATAGTGCAATGAGTACCAATGATGCAGCATTATGTTTGTAATGAAAGAGTTAGCCAAGAGGAATCGGAAGAGGCGAACTATGCCATGGGCCAAAGTATTCAAGGAACGAGATTTCAAAATCAAGAAAACCGAAATTATCAAGGGAACTACAATAATCGTGGTCTCCCTGGTAATTACCAACAACCAAGGAGGCCGTAGTTTTCATGGAGTAATCCTAATAAAGCAGTACAACCTCCTGTTGGTGTTGATCCAGATGCTAAAGTCTAAGAAGAAAAACCTGGTTGTGAGGATATGGTGAATAGGTACATGGCAAGGAATGATGCAAGAGTGAATCACCTAGAGGCAAAGCTAGAACCAAAGATTGATGCAAATCATGAGGATATATCTAAGCAGATGAAGGACTTGACATTGTTAATGGGGAAGATGGCCGGATATGTTAACCAATTGACACAAACCATTGAGAAGGGCAAGTTCCCATCTCAAAGTATAGCAAATCCAAAGCAATGCAACACCATTAGGTTGAGGTCTGGAACTCAGTATGAAGGATTGATAACACTAGAAACGATTTCGGAAGTTCCAGCCAGCCAGTTCTACCACGATCAGCTTGGTTCGACCAACCCTATTGGTAGAACCATGGTCGAACCAACCAGTTCGCAGCACCATGTTTTCTCTTAAGTGCGATTTGACCAAGACCGGGTAATTCGACAAACCCTATTGTTCGAACCAGGGTCGAACCACCCTGTTCAGAGCACTCTATTTTTTCTAAAGCATGGTTCGACCACAACCATCATAGTTCGACCAACCTCATTTGTCAAACCATGGTCGAACCAGCCTGTTCGGGGAGAGAATACTTTTTGAAGCTCGATTCGACCATTACACACCTGGTTCGACTAGCATACCTGGTCGAACAATGGTCGAACCGCTTCGTTCGGTACCATTTTCCACGCTGAATGCTTTACTTGATGTTGATGCCACTCCAGTACCATCCAAAGAGAAGAATACTAAGCTTGTAGTGGAGAAAAAATGGGAAAGAGCAAAGAGATTGAGAGCTGAAAAGGATAAAGTGGAGAAGGTAGAACGTGATGAATGGAGGATTCCCAAAACTAAGATACCTCATCTGTTTCCTTTCAAGTTAGTAAAGAAGGGATTGGAAGAAAAGTTCAAGAAGTTTGCAGATATCATAAATAAGATAATCTTGAGCATTCCTTTCTCTGAAGCACTCTTGGAGATGCCATAATACGCTCGCTTTCTAAAAGACATACTTTTGAAGAAGAGAAGCTTGAACGGAATTGAAACTGTGAATTTATCTGAGAACTGCAGCTCGATCATTAGAGGAAGCTGTCAGCTAAGTTAAAGGATCCATGAAGCTTCACTATTCTATGCGAGATTGGAAAGGGGCAGGCACGACGAGCCTTGTGCGATCTTGGGGCAAGCATCAACTTGATGCCATTGTCAATATTTCAAAGGCTTGGTTTGGGGGAGTTAACTACCACAATGGTTGCTCTATAATTGGCAGATAGGTCAATGACTTTTCCATAGGGTGTAATCAAAGATGTTCTCATAAAAGTCGAGAAACTACTCTTTCCTGTAGATTTTCTTATGCTTGAGATGGAAGATGACAAGGATAATGTTCCCCTCATCCTAGGAAGACCATTCCTTGCCATTGCTGGAGCTATGATTGATGTTCAAAAAGGGGAGTTAAGGCTGCGCATGGATAAAGAAGAGGTTTTGTTCAACCTTGATAAAGCAATGAAGATGCCAATGGAGACGCAGAGTCACAGCATTGATGCGGTGGAGGAGATCATGAAGAAGATACGTCTTTGATCCTTTCAAAGGATCTATTGGAGACATGCTTAGTGGAGTCTCTTAATTTTTCCACCACAGAGCTAGATGAGCTCTCCAATGAGGTATGTATAGAATTTCTTGAAAATCTTCTTGCTTTGGGTAATGACAAGTATGAATCACAAAGGACCAAGTTCGAAGAGGTGAAGTGGACTATGAAGTACTTACCATTGGATAAAGAGAGCACAGTGAAAGAGGAGAAGAAAGAAAAGTTAAAACCACTACCGGAGCACTTGAGTATGTTTATCTAGGTGACAATGAAACATATCCGGTAATCGTATCTTCATCCCTAACTGATGATCAACTCGATGAGTTATTAGATGTGCTTAGGAAGTATAAGTCTGCAATTGGTTGGTCTCTTGATGATTTGAAAGGTATTAGTCCATCATATTGCATGCATAAGATAAGATTGTTAGATGAAGCCAAGAGTAGCATTCATAATTAGCGGAGGGTAAATCCCGCTATTAAAGAAGTGATTAGGAAGCAAATCCTAACATGGCTAGATGCAGGAATTATTTATCCAATTGGTGATAGTCCCCATATGAGTCCATTGCATGTTGTAGCTAAGAAGGGGGCATGACTATTGTGAAAGCCGATGATGGAGAGACTCAAGCCACTAGGATTCCTATGGGATGACATGTGTGTACTGACTATAGGAAAGTGAATGAAAATACATGCAAAGACCACTTCCCTCTTCCTTTCATGGATCAAATGCTTGATCATCTTGTAGGGTATGATTTTTACTATTTCTTGGATGGGTACTCGTGGTATAATCAAATCATGATTGCACCTGAGGAACAGGAAAAGACTACTTTTACTTGCCCTTATGTAACTTTTGCCTTTAGAATGTCTTTTGGATTGTGTAATGCACCTGTTACATTTCAGCGCTGCATGATGGCCATCTTTGAAGGATTGGTACAGAAAATTATGGAGGTGTTTATGAATGATTTTTCTGTGTTTGGTTCCTCCTTTGATATTTGTTTATCTGACTTGTCTACTGTTTTGAAGAGATGTCAAGAAACTAATCTTGTCTTGAATTGGGAGAAGTGTCACTTCATGGTGAGAGATGGAATTGTTCTTGGGCATCATATTTCGGCTAAAGGATTGCAGGTTATAGTGTAAAGGAGGTGGCGATTAACAAGCTTCCACCACCTACTAATAAAAAAGGAGTGCGGTCCTTCCTTCGATGCGCAAGATTTTATAGGAGATTTATCAGAGACTTCTCAAAATACTCCAAACCGTTGTCTCACTTACCTGAAAAGGATGTTCCTTTTGTGTTTGATGATAAATGTCTAACAACTTTTTAGGTTTTGAAGGAGGCACTTATTACTACACCTATCTTGATAACGCCGGATTGGACTCAACCGTTTGTACTTATGTGTGATGCAAGTGATCAAGCACTTGGGGTGGTGCTTTGGCAGATGAATGAGAAGAAGTTATGCGCCATTTATTATGCGAGTAAGACTTTTGATGTAGCATTAAAGAACTACACTTTCACTGAGAAGGAGTTTCTAGCTGTGGTGTATGCATTCAATAAGTTTCGACAGTATTTGGTTGGCATGAAGACCATTGTGTACACAGATCATTCTACGATCTGGTACTTAATGGAGAAGAAGGAAGCGAAACCAAGGATCATTAGATGGATTCTTCTTCTGCAGGAATTTGATATGGAGATCCAAGATAAGAAAGATACGGAGAATGTATTGGCAGATCACCTATCAAGGTTGGAGACAAGGAAGCATTGCGATAATTCGTTCGAATATATAAAGGAGATTTCCCTGATGAGAAGATCATGGCAGTGTTTGTTTGATTAGTGTGATAATTCATGAATATTATGCTTGGATTTGTGCTATTATGGAGTGTTTGAAGGATGAAATCGGTTGAAAACCAATAAATATTGTGAAAAGGCATGAATCAGATGTTGATGGAGCTATTTGAGTGGTTTTTCGAAAGAAATCAGAGTGGAAGTGTTGAATACGGAAGAAAGGAAGTCGAAGCCATTCGTTTAGGCGAAGTAGGAGTTTGATTTGACCTGAAGGAGGTCAATTTGACCTGCCCTTCAGGATGAATTGGCAACATAACTTGTACAGAAGGCAAATTTGACCACGACAAGGGGATTCGACCTAGGAATCAGGTCGAATCAAGTTTGAATCGATTGGCTGGGATGCCAATTCGATCTCGTTGCATCAATTCGACTAGGGCAGTTGGTCGAATCGAATGCCTGGGACTTACAGTAGGTTGATTCGACTTCCGATTCGACTTGTGGTGGTCAATTCGACCTATTATTGAGGTCGAATTTATGCTCGAGAACTTACCATATCCGTATTTTTACACCGTTAATGCATGTGATCACTTAAAAAGCCCATTCCAAGCCCGAGAGACCTCAATTATTAATATAAAAGAAGGCTTATGCAGCAGTAGAGACATGATCTAAAATACAAGAGAGACATAAGAGATGCCACAACCATATCGCACCCCACAAGGGGAGATCACCCCCCAACCATCATCCTTTCCTCCATCCATCCATCACTTTAAAGAGCGAGAAGGATGCAATGATGCAACATCTAGGGTTTATTTGTTTTCTAATTTATCTTGTATTTTTTGGACATCCGGGTAAGATCTATCCAACCCCCATGATTTTTCTTCTCAACATCATGGGCTAGAGCATTTTTGGTAGAACTAGGGTTGTGAAGGTTTTATCAAGTTAATTGAACTTTTGTGTGTAAACTAAGTACAACACTACTTGTGGATTTATTTTATATATGATTGTACTTTTTTAATTCATACTCACAGTCGTTTTGTGCATCATTAACTGTTATGTAGAGTCTGAATACATATCTTGGTTATTGATTGAGTGTGTTCACTGCTGAGCAGGATTCCATGTTATGATTCTAAGTGAGGGGACTCCGAAGCTTCATTAGAACTATTATATATGAATACTTATTAATTGAATTGAATTCGGGTTAATAAGTAGGATAAAGAGGATAATTTCATAGTATCTATAAAGTGATATCATATCGAGTTAGAGTACCAATCCTAGGGGAAATAATTGATACTGATAGTACCTAGAAAGGAGATTGAAAATTATATCTCTTGCTCCGAGGTTATTTACATGTGTTACCCGCTTGTTTACTTGTGTCTATAGAGTAGATATGCATGGTTAGTGATGCTTCTATATTCCACAAGGTAGAGTCGGACACCAACACACGGAAGGAAAGTGAAGTAGTTAAACTGGATTTCCCTTGAGCTACATATTCTCCTACTTGATCCACTTTCGTATTCTTCAAGTGACTTTATTTTATTTGTTATTTTAATTACTTTTTTAGTAGTCTAATCATTCAATCCTCAAACTATATTTCCATAATCGTCTTAATTAATTTAGATAATAATTAAATTAATAATATGCCATTTCTTGGGTTCGATATTCACCTGGTCACCTTTTGAAACTACAATTGGTATCCTTCATAATTGGAGATTAATTTTGCATGCAAAGAAAACGTGCATCATTATTGAAGGAGCGGAAAGAGCTTGTGTGATTGCTGCTCAAGGAGTGGATCCATGGTATGCGAATTATGTCAATTACATTGCCGTAGGAGAAATTCCAAGAGATCTCAAGAGATATCAATTGCTAAGTTTAAAAGGGATGTTGAGACTTTCATATGGTGATATGTTCATCTACAAGATTTGTACGGATTCTATCATCCGTAGGTGTGTGCCCAAAATAGAGATGGAGAGTGTCCTCAATTTTTGTCATGCACAACCTAACATGAGGCATTTTAGAGCCCAAAAGATAGTAGCTAAGGTACTTCAATCTGCTCTTTATTGGCCTACTTTGTTTAAAGACTGTGAATCCTATATAGCGACATGCGATAGATGTCAAAGGGTGGGAAACATGAGTAGAAGAGATGAGATGCCACTTCAGCCAAGCATTGTTGTTGAGTTCTTTGATGTATGGGAGATCGATTTTATGGGGCCTTTTCCCCCATCAAATGGATTTATCTACATCCTTCTAGCAGTGGATTATATTTCTAAGTGGGCGGGGGTCATTCTTACTAGCTTGAATGATTCAAAGACCATGTTGACTTTCTTGAAAAAATATATCTTTGCCCGCTATGGAGTCCCTAGAGCACTTGTAAGTGATGGAGGTTCCCACTTCGTCAATAAGCTTCTCGAAAGAGTGCTCAAGGATTATGGTGTGAAGCATAGGGTTACTACACCCTATCATCCTCAAGCTAATGGGCAAGCCGAGGTCTCCAACCGACAAATGAAGGAAATTTTGGAGAAAGTAGTCATAACTAATAGGAAAGATTGGGTTATGAAGCTTGATGATGTTTTATGGAGGTTCCGAACTGCGTGCAAGACGGTGCTTGACATGTCTCCTTATAAAATTATCTATGGGAAGCCGTGCCAATTACCCGTAGAGATTCAACATAAAGCTTTTTGGGAATTGAGGAGTTTGAACTTGTGTCTTAAGGATCAAAAGGAGTTAAGATTGACTCAAATCAATCATCTAGGCGAGTTCAGAAATCAAGCTTACAAGAATTCGGTGTTCTACAAGGAAAAATGAAGAAATGACATGATTCGAAGATCACTTACAAGGAATTCAAGCAATGAGATGAGATATTACTCTTTAACTCTCGTTTGAAGCTCTTTGCAGGAAAATTGAAATCGAAGTGGACAAGACTATTTATTATCATAGAGCCTGTGGAGGGGGAGTTTTGAAATCATGAACAAAGACGGAGACATCATAGCGGCAAATGGACATCGATTGAAGCATTATAAGTCGCCGGATGATGCTTGCATCATCTTTGAGGATACCTTAAATTGATATGATACTGTCGTGACTCTTCGATGTTAAACAAGAGCGCCTGTTGGGGGCTTTCCCTCCTGTTTTATTATTTTATTTCATTTGTGTGAGTAATAAATTTTTATATTTGACATGCTTACTTATCGGAAATTACATTAGGGTTCTTCATTCAATTTGGGGATTTTTCGTACTTAGTTCATAATAGCCATGGTTGGATCGAAAGGTATGTTCTCTTGACTCTATTACCCTAGGATTGAAGTTCTTTTGCTTGATTTTAAGTGGGTAAGTTTATTGAACTTATTTTTACAGGAATTCATGGTGTAATTTGAATTGTTCAATTGAAATCTCATATGAACAAGTGATGGGTCCGATTTTAATTGTTGAATTGTTGCTAGACCTTGATGTTTATGTGAAATTGATGAGTAATTTGAGAAGTGAAGTGAAGCATGTTGAATTTTGAGTTGAATTATGGAATTTGATAGAGACATGCTTAAGGAATTGATGTGTTTGATGAAATTGTTGATAGTTCCTATTGAAGAGTTGAATTTGAAGTGGAATTGAATTAGCATGTGAATGTATTGATTGTTGAATTCATGATGAGTAGAAGCATGCTTGTTTGAAGATGATTATGCATGAAAACTTTAAGTCTTGAGTAGAGTTTCATGTATAGTTAGTTTTTGAATTGGAGTTAGTTTGCTTTTCTTGTATCCATTAGGTATTAAAGTATTGTTTTATAGGAAAAGGAAAGGAGACTGAAGTTCGTTCTAAGAAAAGACAGAATAGGCCGTCTCGTGAGGATGAAGTCACAAAGAAGTTAAGGCTTAAGGAGAGACTGCCTAGGGATTTCAAAATTTGAATAAAAAATGGGGAGGAGATAAAGGATCGATGGGGCAATATCTAATAAGATTGCTCGAACGAGGTACCAATACGATGGGGCTATGTTGACAATGCATATCCGTGAGGATATCATGTGGATGTTTGATCAAGTAGGTATACGTCATTTCATGGAGCTAAAGAGGTCGACGTATTTTCATGAAACTGCAGAGGTTTTGTGTTCAATTACCATCAAGAAGGGATCGAGTCCTCTTCCTTATGAGTGCTCATTTCAGTTGGGAGGCGAGATGAGAACATGGTCAGTGGAGGATTTCAACATGCTTTTTGAGACTCCAAGGGGAATCTCAAGGAACAAAAATGGTTATTTCAATGCAAACAATTTTTGGAGAGCTATTTCTAGAGAGGACATGGATTTTAAGACCAAGGATGATCGTGCTTCTTTGATTCGCAACCCTGTGATTCAATATAGGGATAGTGTTTTGGGTAACACATTATTTACCCCATCTGAGGGGAGTTGCGTGTCTAGGGGAGAGTTGTATGCTCTCTGGTGTATGCTGAATAGAGTAAGGTTCAATGTGGGGTCGTATTTGATTCAGTAGCTCTACAGATTTAGGAGTTCCACATTTCAGAGAGTGAATATAGGAGGATTGCTTACTCCTGTGGCTGAGTCATACCACATGGATTTTACTGGCATTACACCTATCCTGGAGGATCCGGATCTAGTCATGAGTGCGTATGTAAAAGCTAGATTTGTTTATCATCGCGATGGAGATTGGTTGTACACGAGGGAATCTAAGCCCTTTTTTTCATGTTTCCTGACAATATGAGAGGTCTGACTACTATCCAGAATGATGGTAATATGTTGATGAACACGTTGGTGCACGAGGCTATATCTATCACGTGCGTGAGGAGAGGTGATTGGAGGACCATGGCTCAGATGTACACTGTCGAGATGCACCAGGAGTTGTAGAGGATTATCAATGAAGGGTAGCATGGGCAGTTCGAGCAACAGCAGCAGCAGCATGGAGAGGAGCAGATCCATCTTGAGATGGATATTCCACAGCAGCATGAGATGCCACCACCACCAATTCCAGCAGTGCCACAACAGCAATATTGGGGCGGTCCTGATGAGTACATCAGGAAGCAATTTAGGTTAATGAATGAGCATCTTACCAACCTGAACAATGAGTAGAAAGAGATCAACTGCCAGCTGGGCCTCCTTACCACTAGTTATGTTGCACTTGATATGAGATACAACGCGTTGCATACCAATTACGTGGAAATGGATAAGAGATTGGGAAATATGCCAGCCAATAAGCATGAGATTGATAGAAAGCTAAATAATCTCCACAGAGATTTTGATCGTTGGCGCATGGAGATGAGTGATGATGATGATGAGGATGATGCTCTGGAGGAGTAGGTTGCGCCAGGTTTATCCTTTGTCTGTTTCATCTCATCTCCCTTCTCTTTTTCTCATTACAGGATATGTATTTGTTGTGTGAGTGGCATGTACGTATATTGAGATTGGATTGAGGTGTGATACTTGATACTTGAGGTTGGTTTGGTTGGTGGTATTTGATTTGGATTGTTATGATGGTTCTTTGTTAAGTATGTTGCATTCGTATTTTGTATGTGTTGATTGTATTGATGAGAAACATGTATTATTTGTTAAATATGTGGAGTTCATTGTGAATTGATCTTGATTATATGCTTTGAGGAGTGCTTAGGATTCTATATACCTATGTGAGAATTTGAGCATTATGAAATTATGCTACATCCATGCATGATAGTTTATTCTTATAAGAATCGTTCATATGATCGTATTCTAGAAATTGGCTTGGAGTCTTGTGTGAGACTTATGATTAATTAGTTATTAGGACATGATTTTAGGCCATAATTATTTATTTGAGTCACTTAGCCAAATTTTATCTTTCCATATACTGAAATGAATCATTGGAAACATTTTGAACCTTTAAATGCTTTTTCTTTGACAAGCCTTGATAAAAAGCCTTTATTTATCCTTTACTTGAGCCATATTGAATACCATATTCATTAGTAGAGAGTTGACGTAAATAAATGCTAGCTTGAATTTGAAGAAAAGGAAGAAAAATTGGTTAAACGATATGAAGAAAAAGAAAAAAGGGTTAAATCTTGTTAGGGCTAGTGCCTGAAACTGGTACCTCAACTGCTTAGAAGGGTAGTGCCCAAAATTGGTACCCTTGTACTTTGAAGAAAGGAGAAATAAAGATGTTGATGCCAACATGAAGAAGGAAAAGTTGAATCGCAAAGATCATGAGAATAAGACGGAGAGATGAAGCTGATTGTTGAAAAAGTAAAATTCCAAGTTAATTCTCTATTAGTGAATTAGTCACTTTATCTATATTTTTCTACCTTTACCAAAGAGCCAACATTACAACCCAAAAGCAAGTATTTTGTGATCCTAGTAATGAAGTGATTATAAATTAATTTTTGAGACCCTTGCCAAGCTTATGGTTACGCAGAAGTATGAATTGAAATTGAGCGTATATACTAACCCATTAAAGTGTACATATTTTACACTTGAGAGCGAGAGTAAACACTTATCTTGTGAGCTAGATGACTTAGTACTCCGAAGTGTATTATAATTGAGTGATGTTTTGCGTGAATGAAATATATGATGCGAGTGATACTTATTTTAAGTTTATAGAATTGCATGTGTAGGTATGACTTGTATTTGACTAGATGGGCTTGTGAAATTTACACTTACTCCTATGTTTTAATTTCGTTACCTCGGGATGAGCAACAAGTAAATTTGGGGGTTTGATAAGTGTGTAAATTCACGTATTTTAAGCGTTGATTCGTGTGATAATAATATATGATTTGATATTAAGTCAAGATAAATCGAGTTGTGTAGTAGAAAGTCATGAATTAGGTGTGTTTGAGTCCGTTTGAGTGGATTTTAGAAGAAAAACGTGATAGAAATGATCGGAACTGGAGAAAGGGTGTTGGAGGCACCCGGTTCGACCAGCAGGAGAGTGGTTCGACCATCACCCATGGTCAAAATAGGCACCGGAAGCTTTCAGATTTATGGTTCGACCACGACAGTGCGGTTCGACCAGGCGTGTTGGTCGAACCGTGGTCGAACTAAAAGTATTAAGTTTTCGCAGATGCAATTTGATCACGACTCTTCTAATTCGACCTAGCGCTCGACCCAAACCGTGGACCTGCCAGTGATTATAGGCCGATTCGACCTGGGGATGTGTGATTTGACCAAGGGTCTTGGTCGAACTGTTATGCTGGACATATCTGGATCTATATTTTTACACCTTCAGTGCATGTTTTCGTCCAAAAAGCCCATCCTAGGTCCATAAGGAGAGCTCGCAAGTATAAAAGGAAGACCCTACACAAGGAAAAAAATAGTTCACCACCACCTTCATTCTACACAACATCCAAGACCCTACCACCATCCATGGAGCTGTGGAGAGAGATTCTTATACCGAATCAAGTGAGAATCAAGATGGAGAGAGATGCGACGAAGTCCGTATTTAGGGCTTACTTCGCATTTTAATTTATCTTGTAATTTTCAAGACTATGGATAAGATCTATCCAACTAACATAATTGTTCTTCGATCAATCATGGGCTAGAACCGCTTCGATAGTTCTAGAGTTTATGAAGGTTTTATGAGTTAATTAAACTTCCGTGTGTATACTTCGTACAACGCTACTTGTGGTTTATTTTATATAAGATTATGCGTTTTTAATTCATACTCAGAGTTGTTTTGTGCATCATTAATTTTTATGTAGAGTCTAAATAAATATCTTGATCATTGATTGAGTACGTTCACTGGTGAGCAGGATTACATGTTATGATTCTAAGTAAGGGGACTCCGAAGTCTCATTAGAACTATCTTATATGAATACATATTAATTGAATATTATTTGATTAATAAGTGGGATAAAGAGTATTGATCGTTGTAAAATTCACCTAGATTTTAAGTGAATTTTTGTGGCTTGAATTTAATAATTGAGCATGATTTTAATGAAAATACTATTAATTGCTTGATTATTTGGAGAAAGGTATTTTTGTTTATTTTTGCAGAAAAATGGGTGATTTTGATAAAAATGGATTCTACAAGTGAAGAGGAAGATGTGGGAGAAAACGAAGCTCGATTTGGAGTTGAAACGAGCAAGAACAGGCCAAAGGAAAATTCGCTATAAATCTCATTTTTTTGTCCCATGAGCTAAATTATCCCACATTGATTACCTACCACAAATTCCTCCCACTCTATCACTACATGAACCCACTTGTCCCACATTGGAAACTCACTCAAATTTTTCTCACCCTTACTACTATAAATACCCTCTTCCATGAAAGCCACCATGGACCAATTCTCAACCATTAAATATTCCATTAAATTGAATCATTAGATTCAATAGTTAAGGAGAGCTTTTTAAGATCTCCATAGTTGAGATCCCTCCCCCTTTCGGGTGAGGGATCCGTCCGTAGTTTAAATATTTTTTCTAGATTAGGATTTTATTGTTTTCCAAGAAGGTGGGGACACCAAGGAAAGGATGATCCTCATGGATGTAAAACTTCATTAAGGTGTAATCCAATCCTACTTATTATCTTTTTATTTTCTATGTTTTGGATGTTTAAGTGATGTTTAGATTATGGATTAATTTGTGATATTATTTAAATTGCAATCCCGGCTTTGATTAGTTTCATTTATGGATGCTTAATTGTTTAATCTATATGTTTGATTTGTGTGGTTAATTATCTAGTGCATGTGGTTAGAACGAGAGTTCAATTATGTGTTTTAGGAATTAATTTAATCATTTCATCATGTGGGTTATGTGGATTAATGTGGGAAGAGTTTGAGACGACCTCTCATGTTTAGAACTACATAAGTGGACACTAGAGAGGTTAGATCGAGAGGTCAATTAATCTAGTAAGGGGAACCCAACCTTAGTGAATTCATAGTACCTAGAAAGGGAATATTACCTATGATTTAGTACCTTTTAGGGAACTCGTACGTGTAATTAGTACCTATTGGGAGGTGTTCGCTATGGTATCGATCTTATGTGCTACTTTGGGGTCTTTGTAAGGGCCTACATCCTCTTCATCTCGAGAGAGAGTTTAGGTGAAAATAGTGATCACTCTTACTATGATATCTTAAATTGGGAGGCAATTAGATGTATTACATGATTGATCCATTTGAATTGCATCATGAAGATTTCCTTTGCATTGAAAATTCCAAAAAAATTGTAATTAGTTTATTTTCTTGTTTTTATTATCTCTCTTCTCGGTCGTCCCTAACTAATACGAGACTATAACTTGAAGG